>JANHAO010004403.1:0-24272 GCA_026873985.1 Saraca asoca | reverse complement strand
ACACATCTGAATCAACTTACCAAGAATTTCCCCTTTTTATCAACTACCCATTTTTAACTAATTACATAAATTTCTTCATAACAATTAATTCAAGTACTACGAAATAAAACTTTTGTTTTACAATTACTCACCATAGGTTGTACTATCTACTGTCCGTTCGCCGTCGATTGGAACATCGTCGGTGGCCTTATTCTGGTAGCTGGCCGAAACAAACCAGAATAGGGAAAAGAAAGGGAAGCTGCACTTTTACTATATCTTTGGTCCACAAAACTCACTGGGAGGGGTATGGAAGCCACCGTCGGGAGAAGGAACTTCAGACGGCTGCCGGACTACAAAGGGCCGAAGCAACCCCCCTTCACCGGAACCCATGTATATCTACCCTTGAGCGACGTCGGTCACTCCATGGACAAAGAGGAGTGCCGACCTTCTCCAATGCCCCAGCAACTTGTCGAAATCTTGAGGAAGAAGGCTGGAGATGCCAGACTTATGCCGGAGACAGAGAGAACGAGGAGGAGAGGAGGTTTGGCCAAAGAGGAGGCCGAAATGGGTGCTCTGACTTCTTCT
Source organism: Saraca asoca (assembly GCA_026873985.1). NCBI lineage: Eukaryota > Viridiplantae > Streptophyta > Magnoliopsida > Fabales > Fabaceae > Saraca > Saraca asoca. The sequence continues at coordinate 23,708 of JANHAO010004403.1, read as the reverse complement.
AGAGAAGTCCCGAAAATATCAAGCCTCCTCACCGGAAACCTGCTGAGCAGGTCACAAGCAAAATTTTTCATTTTTTGACCCAAACTTTCCCTTATTTCCAAATTTACCCCACCCAATATTAGAACTTTTCAATTTAATCCCTGTCGATTTTTCAATTTAGTCCTTTCAAATTTAAAAATTTTATTTCAATTTTTTCTTTTTATTTTTTTTTTAATTTTTTGGGTGTTACACTCGCAACAAGCTGAGAGCTCTGGCCCCTAGTCCGAAGCTCAGGATCCAGTTATGAAGCAAGTCCTCTAGAGACTAAAACAGCTAGAGGAATGTCCCCAATCTCAAAATAATCAACCTCGTTATGAGGAAAGCTTTTCATTCTCTATGGAAATTGAAATGCAGCCCCTTCCATAAAAACTTAAAGTGCCCGCAATCTTATTGTACGATGAAAATAACAACCTATACGACCATCTGGATGCATTCAATGTCCATATGGATCTTTAAATGAGTGACCCTTTGGTCAAGTGCCGCATCTTCCTGACCACATTGGGAGGTATCCCTCAACCATAGTTTAGAAACCTCCCAGCTCGTAGTGTCAATAGTTGAGAAGAATGCCAAAGAAAGTTCGTCAACTAATACTGGGCATTGAAGAGGTAGCTCGTGCCCTCCTGTCATCTTGCAATGATCTTTTAGGGTAAGAATGAATTGCTAAAAGATTATATAGCTAGGTTTAGGCATGAAGCAAACTCCATAGAAAATCCTTCGGAGGAAAGCATCTTAACGGCAATCTTAGTTGGATATCGTAAGGATGAAAAGTTATACAAAAGCCTTGACAAGTCCCAAGCTTGAGATAATTCTATGAGCGAGCTACCAAACAAATAAGATAGGAGGAAACCTTCGGTATGGAAGAGCCCAAGCAAAAGGCAGATGCCAATGGCTCCACCTTGAGTAGTAAAAAGAGAAGCGATGAGAGTTGTAGTCACGACCCCAGTCCTTAACTCACGAAAAAGGCAAAGCCCCAGCAACCTCAGCCTTAAGGTCACTACAAAAGCTATAGTATCTTGTCTGATACACAAGATACGATTTTCACCGTGAAAAGGCATAGGGAAGACTTTAGAAAGCCTGAGCCCATAAGGGCTCCCATTAGGACTAGACACCGGAGCAAATTTTGTACTTATCACAATAAGGTCAGACACACCACCTTGGAGTGTTGGACATTGAGAGATGCCATAGAAAATCTTATCAAAAAAGGTCAACTACAGGATTACATGGTGAGACCATTAGAACGACAAACTCATTAGGCTCAACGAATCACTAATTAAGAGCCAAAGCCTCCATTAGAACCATATTCTAACCTTGTAATGTTCTCCTAAAGTTAATGATAATTTTGAAATCTTTGTATAGATTGTTTAGTGGAAAGCCACATAAAAAGAAGAACTATTCCACATTGATCCAATATCATTCCCAACTGATTGGTTGAAACACGAAAATATTGCCAATCTAGTGATGAGCTATCATCTCACCACCACGAGGATAAATCTAGGGGTGAGACAGCATAAAGCCTACCCCATCGATACATCCAAAGCAAGACCGCAACTAGCAAATGGGAGCAAGAGAGTATAATCTCCAGCCTGAGCAATGCGATTACTGTCTTGCTGAAGAATAAGATTACTGCTTTACTGAGATTGAGATTGTCATGAGAGTAAGCAATGGGATTGCTGCCAAGGACAAATTCTATAACGACCACTAAGCAATGAGATTGCTATCTCACTAAGCAACAAGATTGTTATGAGGCTGAGCAACAAGATTGCTATCTCATTGAGCAACATGATTGTTACAAGACTGAGCAACGAGATTGATGCCTTACTAAGCAACATGATTTCTACGACACTAAGCAATGAGATTGTTGTAGTACGGACTATCGAGCATAGTTAATATGTGATCCCATCTAGCGAAGAGCTATCATTTCACTGAGGTGCGGAGACACTATAAAACACTCAAAAAGCTCACATAGGTGTAAAAGATGCTATAAACTCATTACAGTTTTCATGAGAATAAACACTCACGGCTCACTAGTGAAATCCTTCTAGGCACAGCTCGCATCTGATCTGCTTGAATTTTACTTATCATTGATCAAGGCATCTATATATTAAAGTTCATCACACTCAAAAGTTACGGCTGATTGGCCATACAAGCATTTTATTAATTTGCAGCAATATACATTATCACCAGAAGCGGATGAAAGCATCCAATACAACGTTCAAGGGATATATAGAGAAGCTTATTCACTAAAGGCCTCACTTAATGAGGTAGAGTTTACATCAAGAGATCTAAGGTACAAGATCAAAAGCCAAAAAAGCTTAAAGCCATTGTTGAAAGTAGAAAGCCAGCTACCAGGAGACAAACTCCTACCAGTAGGAAGATTAGCAAGCTCAACTGCTCCTACTTATATCCCTCCTCAACCAGTAGTTCCTCTTAACCCAGCCCCAAAGCAATTCAAAAGAGCATTAGGAGTCTAGCTGGCAAGGCTAGAAATCATGGCAAATCGATGAAGAAATAATCCAAGATCTACATAAGATCTCCTCCATGGCTAGTATAAAGAACTGTCTAGAAGAGCCACGTGCAGTAAGCTATCCACGCCTTAAAACCCCATATAGTAGGCCATGCAAGCCTTAGTGCTTCATTAGAAGCCAAACTAGCAAAGGTATTTCGGGACTTAACTAATACTTCCATCGGCTCACAAAGGAGCAAGAAGAGCTTCTCAGGCCTTATAAACTAATTTTAGTTCAGTGAATGATCCGACAAACAAAAGGCCATGCTTGATCGAATGGTCTTGAGAAAATTAGATTGCCATGCTAATAGCTACAAGAAAAGTCAAAAAAAGAAGTATGGTCAGGGCCAGATGAAGTGAAAGATTAAAAGTTTGAAATGACAACATGGCAAGGTAAGGACTTAGATTAAATAGTGAAAATTACAACTCCCAGTGTGTGAAGCGAACTGAGAGTTAAGAGGCTTATGTTATGGGTAAAAATCAATCTTGTAAGACAAGCTAAAGACTTAGCGGAAGCTAAGTCCAAAATGGAGGATGTTCGGCTCATTGAGGGTAAGAGCACGAGGCCCCAGCATGTGTATTCAACAAATTACTCTCGCACAAGCTTACCTCGCTATAAGTGGGCTCATCTTCATTGAACAAAAGATAGTAGCGAGCACAAGGATATGAACTCACGCAAGAAAGGCATTGCCTAGGTTAGAAGCACAACGAGATAAAGCTCCAAATAGGCTTGCATCAGACCTTAATTTCAGTTAAGAAGAGAGGCCCACCTAACAAAAGGCAACCTACATAAGTCAATTTGTAGTAGTCTAGAGAGTCTTGTACATTTAATACTTGATGTAATAGAATTATAACTTGTAATCATTGCTTGTAACCTCTTTTCTTCTATAAATAAAGAGATCCCTATAAGAGAGGGGAAATAGCTAAGAAAAAGTTCTGTAAAATTTTCCTTCAAATTAATAAGAATCCGTCATGGACATAAGGTTCAATATCACTTGGATTTGGTCGAATCACATAAAAAACACTATATACCATCGTTCTTCTTCCTCTCCACTATCGTTATCTCTTATTTGATCTATCAGAAAGTAGTTTGGGGTTTAAGAACTGATCATAGTTAACTGGCATTTGGCAAAACCAGATTCCACCATTAACACCACCAAATTGGGAAATCAAATTTCCTATTGATCTAATACTTGACACTAAACCTATCTCCATTTCTCCTTATCAAATGGCACCAATGGAATTGAAAGAATTGAAAATTCAGGTATAAGAGATAATTGATAGAGGTTTTATCCATCCAAGTGTTTCGTAGTGGGGGGCACCTATACTTTTTGTGAAAAGGAAATATGGATCATACAATTGTGTATCGATTATCGTCAACTAAATAAGGTGACCATCAATAATAAATATCCCCTTCCTCATATTGATGATTTGTTTGACCAATTGTTGAGAGTAAAATATTTCTCAAAAATTAATTTGAGATTGAGATACTATCAATTGAATATTAGTAAAGAAGATGTACCTAAAATTGTCTTTCACACATGATATTAGCACTAAGAATTTCTCCTAATGTCATTTAAATTGACTAACTCTCAAGATGCTTTCATGGACCTGATGAATTGAATTTTCAAACCATTTTTGGATATGTTTGTGATAGTATTTATTTATGATATTATGGTTTACTCCAAAATGAAGAGGAGCATAATCAATCCTTGCAAATAGTGTTGCGAACTCTATAAGAGCATGAGCTTTATGTGAAATTCCCCAAATGTGAATTTTGGATGACCAGCATCAAGTTTCTTGCATATATTGTGTCACAAGAGAGAGTGTAAGTTGATCCTCAGAAAATAGAAGCCTTTGAGAATTGACCTAGATTTACGATAGTCATTAAAGTTTGCAGTTTTCTGGGACTAGCCATGTACTATTCAAAATTTATCAAAGATTTTTCTAAGATATCTGTGCCATTGACTATACTTACTCAAAAAAGAGCGGACTACATGCGAAAAAGCTGCCAAAAATTAAAGAAATGTTTGACGACAGCTCTAGTATTGGCATTGCCATTTAGATCAGGTGATTACATAGTATATTATGATACTTTATGAATTGAGCTTAGGTGCACATTGATGTAGACTGAAAAAGTAATCACACATCGTGACAATTGAAGAAACATGAGCAGAATTACCCTACTCATGATTTGGAAATAGCAGTAGTAGTTTTTGCTTTAAAAATATGGAGGCATTATTTGTACAAAGAAACATGTAAGATTTATATGAGCCACAAAAGTTTGAAATACATTTTTGAGTAAAAAGATCTTAATCTTCAACAAAAATGGATTGAACTAGTAAAAGATTATAATTGTTTGATATTGTATCATCCTAGTAAAGCAAATGTTGTGGCAAATGGATTGAGTGGCAAGTTGGCAAGTAGTTTAGCTCATCTTCTTTCTAAAGAAGAAAAGTTAATGTGTTGCTACCTAGAATTTGAGAAGCTTGGTGTATAATTAGAGGTTCCAAACCAAACCTTAATTCTAGCCCATATAATGGTATAATCGATAATACTTGATTATATTAAGGAAGTTAAAAAACAAGATTCTCAATAAATGATTCTTAAACAAAAAAGCAAAAGTGGAACCAGACTTCAATTTCACAGTCAATGAGTCATGAGTGCTTAAAAAGGAAGGACGATTATACATTCTTTCAAATGCTCACCATGATTTTTTATACTAAGCACATAATTTGTCATATACAATGCACCTAGGAGCATCTAAGATATATGATGATCTAAAAAATGTGTTCTATAGGAAGGCATGAAATAGAATGTGCTTAAATATGTAATTAAATGCCTAAAGTGTCAACAAGTGAAAGTCGATCATCAACATTCGGTAGGATTGCATCAATCTATCGAAATATCAGAATGGAAATGGGAGAGCATAGTAATGGTTTTCTTAGTTGGATTACCAAATTTGCCAAAACATCATGATTCCATTTGGATTGTCATTAATCGCTTAACTTAATCAACCCATTTCTTATCAATCAAAATGACTTGTATGATTGCTCTATATGCTCAAGTGTATCTCGACCAAATAATTCCTTTACATTATGTGCCATTGACAATGATTTTAGAACGTGGTACCCAATTTACTTCTTACTTCTACCATTTGTATCAACAAACATTAGATACTTAATTACGTTTTAGTACAGCTTTTCATCCGTAAACATATGGTTAATTAGAACAAACAATTCAGATTTTGGAAGACATGCTTTGAGCATGTGTGATGAAATTTGAAGGGAACTAGGAAAATATTTGCTACTTATTGAATTTGCTTACAATAATAGCTATCAATCTAGTATCCAAATGGCACTATTTGAAGCATTGTAGATGTAGATCTCCAGTGGGTTAGTTTAAACATGGAGAATCAAAGTTGCTAGGATCAGATATTGTGACAGACATTGTTGAAAAGGTATAAATGATCCATGATCAAATGAAGGTAGCTCAAGACTGATAGAAATTGCACATGAATAAAAGAAAATGGGAGCTAGAATTCGATGTTAATGATCAAGTGTTCCTTAAAGTGTCCCCTATGAAAGGAGTCATGCGTTTTGTCAAGAAAGAGAAGTATTGGACCATATAGGATAATCGAATGCATATGAGTCATAGCATATCAATTGGACTTGCTAGCAAAAATGCAAGGAATTCATCTAGTATTCCATGTTTCTATGTTATGAAAATATGTTCTAAACAAGTCTCATATTATCAGGGAAGAACTAATTTCGTTGGATACCAAATTGACATATGAGGAACAATCGAAAGCTATTCTTGACCAATAAATTTGGAAATGAAGATAAAAAAAAGGTTCCTATGGTCAAGGTGCTATGGAGGTGACATGACGAATGAAAAGCCACATGGGAATCAAAAGTCAATATACAAAGACAATATCCTTCATTATATGGTAAAGGATGAGTACAATAATTACTTAGTCTATGGTATTACTTCTAATCACTAGTTCATTCTAACTAACTTATCATCATTATTTAGAATTCAAGGATGAATTCTTTTAAGAGGGACAATTATAATATCCAAATTTTTTTAAAAAAATTATTTTGGCAATAAAATGGCTTTTTGAAAAAATCCAAACAGGGAAATTTAAAAATTTTTAAAAATTTTGAAGCTATAAATCTTGAGCTACAAGGAGCTTAAATATAGTAGAAATGAATTATATGAATTTTAGAAATCCTCCAGAGATTGAAATTTTCATTATGGATGCTCAAGGAATAAAATTTATGTTTTTAAGATTTAATTTCTGAAAAATTTTGGATAGATCAAAACTAGGGCTATAGTTGCCCAGCAATATAAATTTATAGTTGCTATGAAGATATTTAATTTAGCTAATTTGTGTTAAGGTTTCATGGTCATTAATGATTGACAAGTATGTGAAATTTGGACTCGAAATTGAGGAAATAGAAAAAATTGCTAAACTGGAAAATGGTCAACTTGTAATTAATGGGAAGTTAGCTTAATTTTTCCCATTATGCCCTCCTTTAACTAGCTTCCTTCTTTCTTTTTAGCTAAGTCCCAATTACAACCCATGCAATCCTTTTTTTTCTTCTTTAAGCTTGAGCTTCTCTCACTATACACACACCCACTCTCTCTCCCCTCAAGTAAGTCCTTCAACTTTTATTGTTATTTTCTCAAACTTTTACTGTTAATTCCTTTCTTATTTTTCTTTAATTTGACATTAGAATCATATTAATTCACTAAGTATAACGTGAAATATGAATTTTTGAAGTTTACAGCAACTATTCATGTTATTGTTCACTTCAAGAATCCATACAATTTTGTTGAAGTTTTATAGCTTAAATCTTATATATTTAGCTTGTTTCTTTGCAATGAAACCATGTCAAATGGTATATAATTGGTTGTTGAAAGAAAATTTTGAAATAGCTTAGAAGCTAATATGCTGTTCTCTTTGTTTATAAAAAGTGTTGAAGATTTTTTATGGGATCAATAGTGATCTTGTGTTTCTAGTTCATATGTGAGTAATTCTTACCATTCGTGTGAGTTATAGTGCATTTATTGCTTGAGATCTTATTGATTATTGGTGTAAGTTACTCAAATGGGTTTTTTATTATGTGGCAAAGCTTGAGACTAAATGGATTTGTGGATATAATGATTAGTTTTTTATTGGAATAGTTGAGATCCCATGGTGTATTATAAAATTGGAAGTTGTTGCATCCCCTGTTTGTCTGCTATTTCCATGCAATTCCTACCTATGTGAATCCAGTTGCAGCTTTTGAACTAAATCTATGATCATGCTTATAGAAACTTAACAATTTTGTTCTTACAACTTGAAACAAAATTTAAACTAGATTGTGCAATTTGAATCGATACTTCCTACCATGTTTTTTTATTCTAATTGCAATTCTGATCACGTTTGTATTTGGACTTTCGAAATGGTTACACATTTTGGTGAGCAGGCTCGCATTTTTAATTGAATTTACTTGAGTTGAATCAAACCTTTAATAATTGAACTTCTCGATTCTGATCACAATTCTATTTAAAATTCTTCAATAATCCCACTCATGTTTCTGATCACACCTTTAGAAATTTTCAAATTTTTTAGCCTAACTCCATTTCTTTCTAAAATATTTCCTATTTCATTAGTTTAATCTTCTATAAATCACTACTAAAGCCAGTATAATAACTAAGAAATCTTAAATATGTAATTTATAATCTAATATCATTGGATTTAACAATTAACTACACATTACTAATATGAAAGTAATTTTAGTAGTCATATGATCATGAAACAAAGAATATATGGTGCATTTGCAATATAACATAACTTATGTGGCTAAGATTGTGATTGAATGAGAATATTGTGATATAGTTATTGTGAGAACCGTATTGTTTAATGTTTGATAATTTTCATAAGATTTGGAATGGTATACGATATCATAAATGATGATGAAATGTGATAATGTAAACTTGATGATGCATCCATTATGAGAATGATATTATTGAATTCTTGAAAACACTTATAAGGTTTGAAATGTGAGTGATGGGATCTGATGGGAATAATGAACTAAATTCAGGATTTGCATGTTCTAACATGATGAATGTGATAAGGTTGGCTTGGAGGGAAAAGGTTAGGATGAGTGGGATAAGGTTGCATCGAAGTAACAAAGTGGTTTATAGTTATTGTTATGTATTTGCTTTTGCCTACATTATTATCATATGGAATCCTGAAATATAATATCATGAGATTGAAATACATAATGCGTAAGAATGGTAGCATATGATCATGAAAGCCCTGATTTGGTATAATGTACTGAGGATAATATGATGTGATGCCCTTCAAACGTGAGTTGCTGAACTTAATGATTGCTCGGTTATAGTATGGATGTGTTTATATATGTGTTATATTATTGGATAAATTCATAAATTTGGTATGTATTATCTCAATAAGCCCTACGCTTATTCTTTTGCGGATTATTTTTCAAATTCTCAAGACATTGTCACTAACCCTCCCATAGAAAAGTAAAAATGGATAATGATCTAATAAAAATCTTCACCAATGTCTTCACCATGGTTAGTCCTCTAGGAACATATCAGATTAAAATATATTATATTATCATCTTAAATTTAGTAGGGTGTAAGGTACTTCATAAAGTTGAAATCATTCCCATGGAACCACTTAATGTCCTTCTTATGATAGCTCTAGGATGGTTTGACTCTTGGAGGCCTACCATCAAACTATATATTTTGTTGAATTTTTTAAAAAGCTGGCAAATAGAAGGGCCACAAGGCTTAGTTATATTAACCTAAGCTTTTAAAGTCATGATAAGACATAGGTCGATCTAACTTCTTTTGATGCCCTATTTCGGGAAAGACATAGAGTAGCTTGAGAATGACTTCTAAGTCATATGGATGATGGAAAGTTATTTTTGGAAATTAAATGTAAATTGTGGAACCATGTATTAATCTGGCATATACCCATTAGGCAATGCTAGTGTAAATTATAAAATATATTTATTTTCTATGTGCTTTTTTTTCTCTCAAAAGTTTATTATCTTCTAGTCAATCATTAAGATTTAAGTGAATATAATTAGAAAAACTGAGATGACTATAAAAAGGAATAAGTGATAATAGGCTGGTGATTATCAACAAAAAGGTTGATATTCACACCAGTTATGGCCAAGATTTTAGGTCATAACACCTAATTAAGAAGAGTGGTTGAACTCTTTCTTTTACTTCTTTGAGTGAGGTTTTTAAAGGGTTTTTGATTGTGATTGAACAATTGTTATCAAGGCTTCTCCAAGTGCCTATCTAAACTTGGAGGGATTGCTATTTTAGTAGATTCGAGCTTGATTGGGGTCTTAGAAGTGGATGTATGCCTTGGAGATGATTTTTTGAGGGGGAACTAATATATATTTGTGTTTGCAATTCCCTATCCATACTCTTTTACATTTTGCACTTTATTTTATTATGATTCATTATTGTTCTTGATAAAGTTGGATAGTTGATGTTATGAATGTTGTTTCATTGAAATTAATGTGTGAGCTGCTTATTTTTTGTTTGCAAATAATTTTGCTGGTTTTGCAAAATCTAAAAAAGGGATTTCCAAAAAATGTTTTCAATTTTGTAAAATCCTGAAACCAATTTACCCCCTTTTGGTCGAATTTGTGGTTACATTATTATCTCCATGACACTCTAGTTGGTTGCTTTTGGAACTTATCCTATCCCACTGCCTCCACAGCTTTCAAGTGTCATGTTTACAACTTGTGTTTGCCATATTACCTTTGAGCTTGCAACAACTACCCCTACATAACTCTCAATTTGCTACCTTTTGAGCTTAAGTATGTGCTACCTCTATAGCTTGTGTGTTTACTTGGCATTTTAGATTGCCTGCTGAAAAATAGCCCCTATCCAATGTCCTATACCACCTAGTGAGAGACATAAATCTCATGTCTTGCTTTCGCATAAGTCCCATACGTTGCTAATAAAACATATCTTTCTTGTAAATCCCATAACTTGCTTGCAAGTCTACTTATGTTAGGTTTGACCAATCTATTATACTTCACTATGTGACTTTCGCACATGATCTAATCCTTATAACTCTCTTTGAATTGACACCATCAAGGTATCTCAACCATTATAGTTTTTTTTTTAAGTTGATACTATCTAGCATATTGGCCATTATGACCTCTCCTAGGCTTGCACACTTAAGTGCTATCTCTTCAAAATTGAAACTTACTAGTCTCTTGTAACTCTTGGAGCCACTCGTAAGTATCTTAACCTTCTTAGCCACTTCTTTAATGATCAAAGCTTCTCTCTCTGGGCACTCCTCTAGTGATATCCTTCAATGTTTAGGCCTTTGTAGCCTAGTATAACCATATCTTTCTGATGACTCTTTCTTCAAGCCCATCCTCATGATGGCTCCCCCACATCGACGACTTGATAGGGTTTAAGCATAGAGTATCCTCCACACTAGCTCGAGCTTCACTTTGCTTGTGCACGAGCAACTGTGAATCCCAAGGTCATTGCTGCAAAGTTTTTTTGTGATTTTGTAGTATTAGCCCACTACACTTTGAGTCATTGTCACTATTTCACCACATGGCTATGTAGTTTTAGCCCACTACATCTTGTATCATTGCCACTTGTCATGTGACTATGATAGGCTAGCTCCTCTAGTATCTTATCTCAAATCTTATGGTTAAGCTTCTACCCATGCGATAGTGCATAATTAATCCCTCCTAGACCATCTCTTTTCCCTCCATGTTTACTTATTTGAGTAAGATTCATGCTCTTTGACATGATTTTGGACTCCTCTATATAGATTAGTCCACTCAACACATCAAAAGAAATGTGTCATCTTGTAGGATGTGTCAACTATTTATTGTGGCCATGCCTTCTAACATAACCATTGCTTTGCCCTCTAAGCTTTGCAGACAGTTCATATGACCCTCATAGACAAGATCAAGTTTTCTATTCAAGACCAAGGCTTATGTTGAAGCTTTTTCCTCTAGATAACATGTCAATTCACTTACTCTCTCAAGTGATTTTTTATTCCTTCAAATACTACTATAAATAAGCACATGATTAATATCCCATGTTGTATAGCAAGCTCATCAACTTCTGCACACGATTACACCTAATGCACCATTAATGTTGCCTCAAATGGATTGTCACACACGCTAACCCTCGAGTCACTCCAACCTCTTGTTACCCTAGTCATGTCCCTAGCAACATTTCTCTACTATTTTGATAAGTGTCTGCTTCACTCACAACCATCATATGCTTTTGACAATCCTAATCCACCACTTGTAGCTCATCTGATCTTCTCTCTCTAGCACAACTAAGCCTTAATACCAACTATCACAGGCTGGTTGCTTATTTAGCCATATCATACGGCACATGATTTCAACTCTTGACCAACATGCTAGCTTTCAATAAACTTATGCCACACTTGGATAGATAACAGGCAAAATATATGTCGATTGTCCAAAAAATGAAATTCTATGTTCAAAATGTCTATAGACAAATAAAAGTGTGCAGTTGATGCATCCGCGCATACCAAATCTCAAAGAATGTACCATATAAGTAACTTTTAGTATATATCAAGAAGGAACTTTTTAAATAAGGAGAGGAACGACTCTATTTTATTAATATATGCCTCATTACATAATTTTATATATGTAGAGGGAGTCTATAAGTTACAACACTCTAATCCTTAACTTGTGTCACAATGGCTACTCAAGTTATCGGATGCATCCCTTAATGAGCATTCTAAGCCAAAACCCTATGACACAAATAGACATACTTTTTTCAAGCTGATATAAGAGCTTTTTCCTAATTCAAAAGAATTCTAATGCACCATTCCATGTGGACGCAAAGATAAAATATAATGATCACAACTATGTATTTTTTTATTCACACTGAATAAGTGATTTATGCTAAAAAAACACAAATAGCCCCCTCAAATGAAAAAATAAAAAAAATAATACACAAGTGTATTCATTCTCAAATTCATATTACATGACCTCCTTTTTATGCTTGAATTTTGCATCAAAATTTGTCTAAAATCGAGCACTTATGCTTGCTGAATTGGTTCATAAAACAAACTTGTGATGCATATATAGGTAAATTGATGCTAGAACTATATTATAAATGGGTAAAATGTATTAAGTAAAATGAAATTAAAATCATACTACGGAAAGAGAAAGTGAATCCCCCCTTTTTTACAATATAGAGAGGTGGAGGCTGGAGTGAATCATTGGAAAGGACAACTTATAATTTTGTGTGTATTTAGTAGGTATGAACTTATTTTTAGCATTAAAAATAAAAATAAGCGTCCTAACACTAAGCATACAACTATATATATATATATATATCGGTATTAAGTTTGATCCATTTCTAGCTTAAAGATAACAATGCACCCGCAAATATAAAGGGTAAAATGATCCAGCACCAGTTGTGATTGAGGTAGAATTTTAACTATCCCCAATAAGGAATCCATTATTCAAATTCAAGTGGAAGGAAGTAAAAAAAATATATATATATATATATATTATAATATATTAAATTATTGTTTATTAATAATACAGTTAAAATAAAATACTACAGAGATAAGAAATAAAATCTAAATTTAATTTATTGTCAATATATAATATTTTATTGTTAATGAATAGAAATGTGCCATTTTTTTTTTAAAAAAAGAAAGATTAATTCAGAATTTTTTGTCAATAGTAAGTTTTTTTAATAATTTTTTTTTCATTGTAACAAGGAGTGAGTAAGTGTAAATTTTATTAAACTATCAGTGCATAAAATTTAAATTCTAAAAATAATTCATAAAAACTTTAAAATTGTAACAACACGGAAAAAAATAAGATTTTAAGAAACATATTATAGATATAAACTTGTGCCATAAAAGATGGAATCATACAAGTACAATTAGTACAGTGGCCTATGGCCTGAGGCGTACAACAGACGGATTCGGGGGAATTTCTAAACTAATCGGCCGACAATTGGATCATGACCAACCATGGTTGTCCGTTCTTTTTTGGTTTTTTCTTTTCTTTTTTTTTTTTTTGAGTCATTGGATTACAAAGAGATGGGCAGAGGAATTCAAACTCCCTCCCTTTGATATGCCACACTTCAGAAAGCCAAAGCTTTAGCCACTAGATCACATGCTTATAGATGCCATTTGGCTTCCAAATCATACATTCTCAAAACTTGATTTTGAAAAATATTATATTATCATGTTCAGTTTAATTAAAAAATTCTTAAAAATATTACAATATCCTATTTTAATAAATTTGCATAACTTTAAAATATTATGTTTTTTATCTCATTGAAATATATTAATAGAATATTGAGATAAAATATTTTAAAAATTATTCATATTTTTGAATAATTTTTTTTTAAATTTTGAATTAATATAGAAATCTATTATTTCATAAAAATATAAGAAAGATTTAACGAATCAAGCACCAGTCAATAGTACTGTTGTCCTGCCTCAAAAGGGGATTGTGCAAGTTGGATGAAATTGACTGAAACAGTTGACATGTGTTGGGCCCGATGGTGGCCCATTTTTTTAAAACGAATTTTTGTTGAAGAAGTCCAATTTTTAGCATGTCAGGGCTTTGACCCAAAATATCTTAGGCCCAAATAAAATTAGAAAAATTTTATATTTAATCACAATATTTACATATAAGAGCCCAATTCATATTTATTAAACTATAAATCTATTCATGCACAGAAAGAGTTCTAAAACGCAATCACGTTTTGAGTTGAAAAATTATGGCTAATTCATGCACATTTAGCCTTCATATTTAGCGTACTCAGTGTCCGAAATGATAAAGAAAAGTCTCAGCAGAAGTTATATCAACCAGATTGAGTGTATCCATTTCTAAACCCAGCACCCAATGTCGACCGGGCAAAGCCATGTAGGCCCGCTGCACCACCCATGTGGACCCAACTTGCCCCTCCAATCCGACCCGTTCTCCGTTGCTTGGGTGGTTGCGGTCAGTTTGGCCAGCTTTGGGTAATTCACTCGGTCCTATAATGCCCTATGAATTCTATAATATGTAACTAATTAAGATGGCTTACAAATTTTATAATTGCCGAAAGTTCAAAATAATTTGTTAAAAAAATCCTTCCTTTAAATTCTACATGCTTAAAAATACGAATTCACCGAGAGTTGAAGTACCCATCCCTAATTAGCTAATCTGGCAATTGTTGGGTATCTCCCATAAAACATGAAATATTTACCATCCATTATAACATTAAAAATTTTAATATTATTATCTTTTCTATTTTGATAAGTAAAAAAATTACCCTCTTAATTCTTGTTATGATTTTTTATTAAAAATAAATAAAAACAATCTTTGGATATCAATGAACTTACCTATCTTTCTAAATAAGGTGAATAATAACACATTGAAGACCTTTGATTCCAATAATATTGTGAAACAACCCTAAGATGATAGAAATAGCTCCAAAAACGTGTTTAGGATCAACAACTAAATTAACACTATAAAGAGTAAAATGAAATACTTATTCACTTCTTTTTTTGCATAATAGAGACCTGAGTATAGCTTTTGAATCAAAAGCCAATAAAATAACTAAGCATATATATTTTCAAATTATGATTCGCTTCATTTATATAGTAACATCAGTTATATTACCCAAAAGACATGCCTTTTGGTTACCCAATGGTTACATACCTAAAAGTCATAAGTACAATGCTTAATTCTGTCATTATCCAAAATAATGATGTATAATTAAAAATAAAAATTATACACGAGAAATCAAGAGTTTTTTCTCTTATTCTTATGGTTATGAAAGATGAATACATGTTTAATTTCTAATAATAAGCCCTATAAATTTCCCACTATTAGTATGGTTAATTTCCACATTATTATTAATAAATTAAATATAGCCACCTGTGTAGGAGATTGAAAAGATACACTTTTTCTTCCTCACACATTCGGTCTAGTTAAATGGAAAATAAGCCTGAATTAACTTGAGGAATGGATCAAAAGACACATCTTTATCTTTCCTCAATAATTCTCAACATATGTTGAAATTTAAAAAGGTTTTTTTTATTGCATGTAACAATTATGTGGATTGAGATTGCATAATAAGATTTATTGATCACTAATTAGAGTGGACCAATATTGATGACATGATTTACAAAGAACATACCATTTATGTGTCAATACCTATTAGTTTCACTAATAATGAAATCTATTAAGTGAAATTGTGCACACATTTGGATGTTTGTGCTCACTAGCTCAAATATTCCAATAGCTATCACTCGTACTAGATGAAATTTGTGACCATTTCAATTAAATGAAACAACCCAAATCAAAAAAATAACAAGACTAAACTCACACACTCTATGCATCTTTGCAATAAGGATGTGTGACCCTAGGCACAAAAATGAAACCATCCCACTATGTAACTATTAAGTATACATGTGAACTTTTCCTCAACCCAGATTTGACTACATGTCACAAGTAGATAAAATCACAAGATAACCCACAAGTTATCTTGATAACCCTTAAGGTATCAAGCCAATGATCCTACGAACATTAATCGTGCCTGTGATATCCCAAAATGTAGTTGATACATATTGGTTTGGCTATCTTCAATCCCTTTTACTAAGTAGGAACACATCCTTAACTCATGAAACTTACCAAACAACAAGTTAACTTTTCTTTCAAAATCATATAATATAGCACTTGATCTTATTACACAAAGTAATATGGCGCCTTATCAAGTACAAATGACAACATTTTTGTATTTATGTATCACTAGATTTTTTTGTCTTTAGTGCCATTATTTAATAACCCCAAACCATGCATATACCCAATCAGATTCCCTCAAGCTTAATTGTCAGAACCATCTTGATCCCTTGTCAAAGTATATACTTTAATTTCAAGCCATCAAATAACAGACAGTAGTCTAATCATAGAGAAAACTCACACACTTAAAGATAAGGATCACTTCAAGTTACTCTTGATCTGGTCATTTATACACACGTGATATGCACACCTACTATGGTATAGCTTCCCACATAAATGATTTACCTATGAAATGAGTTGTCATGTCCCACTTAAATCATTTGACATAAGATTCACCTGAGACTTCCACTTGAACAAATCAAGAGAAAAACACAATCCCCCACTGGAGAAAAAATAAGTTTTAGGAATGTATGTCAACAAATATCATATGGGGAGAAGTTAATCAGCCTTATGACTAACCTGAATTCATCACATAGATGAATTCACATGCCGTCATATAGGTTAGTATGTATTTGTGGTCATACATGCTTGGTAAATCTAATATTACCTAATCCTGAATAAAGGAATAATAATGCTAATTTAGGGCGACTATAAGAAACTCAAGTTGTTACCAGTTGGAGATTGTAACACCCGTCAAGATAAGATATATTCCCTATTAGATGGCATGTCATTGTCACACGTAGACTATACTTATTCACTTGAGTTGTCTAATATCTATTCTTCCACAAAAAATAGAGTTGGATTGTTCATGTAAGAGAATCTATCCACAACCTATATTTGACATACCATAATTGTTTGTTGTGAAGTAAAAACAAGAACATGCATGAAAATAAATAAAGAATATTCATCATATTAACACATAAGCAATACATTCCTTTAATCAACATAATTATGAAACAAATGACAATGGAAATATAAAAAAGTACAAATAAGGAACTATAGACTACGAAGTCCCATTGCCTAAACATGCTTGGCAAATAAGGCTGGTGGAATAGGCTTAGTCAATGAATTTGCCACCATTTGACCCATAGGCATGTATTTTACATGTACTTCTTTTTCTTTAATTGTGTCTTTTATAAAATTATACTTAATCCTTATATGCTTGGTCTTTCCATGATACTTCGGATCCTTTATATAAGCTAATGCAACCATACTATCATAATAAATAGTGTCTATCTCATTAAGACCCCCAACTCCTAAATTTCAAAGGAAAGGACCAAGCCATAAGGCTTCTTGCACAGCAATTGCCCCAACTACAAACTCGGCCTCCATTGTGGACAAAGTCATGCAAGTTTGCTTTTTACTATTCCAAGAGATAGCTCTACTATTCAGTAGAAAAATATGACTAGAGGTAGACTTATACTCATCTTTGTCCCTACCTTAATCTACATCAATGTACCATTATAACTATAGGTTACCACCTTGATAACATAATCAATAATCCTTAGTACCCTTAAGGTATCTAAAGACCCGTTTAACACACTTCTAATGTTGTTGGCCTGCACTAGATGAATAATGAGCTAGTATACCCACTTCTTAGCTAATGTCTAGCTATGTACATAACATGACATACATTAGACTTCCAATAGTACTAAGGTATGGAATAGTTTTCATTTCCTCTTTCTCTTTGGGAATGCTCGGACACATTAACCCATCAAACTTATAGTTGTGGGCTAAAGGGGTACTCATCGCCTTAAAATTATGCATATTGAAATGTTTAAGAATTTTACCAATGTGAGTTTCTTATGATAATACCAACAAACTCTTAGACCTATCCCTCAAAATTTTAACTCCGAGGATATAAGTAGCCTCACCTAAATCCTTCATTTTAAAGGTTGAGGACAATCATTTCTTGATTGTATGCACTAATTCTAAGTCATTACTAGCTAATAGAATGTCATCCACATAGAGTGACATTATTGCAAACTTGTGCTTTGAATGTTCCAAATATACACAATGGTCCTTATCCAGTATCTTGAAACCAAAATTCAAGACCAACTCATAGAACTTCAGGTATCATTATCTTGAAGCCTACTTGAGACCAAAAATAGACTTCCTAAGTCAACAAACTTTATTCTCATGATTATTTTAGACAAACCCTTTAGTTATGCCATATAAATCTCGTCACTCAAATCACCATTGAGAAATGTAGTATTAACATTTATTTAGTGCAATTCCAAATTAGGTGTAGCAACAATGGCTGGAATCAGCCTAATAGATTTAAACCGTACTATAGGTGAGAAGGTATCTTTGTAATCGATCCTTTCTTATTGAGTGTACCCCTTAGCAACAACTAAACATGCCTTGTAACTTTTTGTTTTACCATCTGCATTCCTCTTTATTTTGAGAGCCCATTTGCTCTCAATTGCCTTTTGCCATTGAGGAAGATCCACTAATTCTCATACTTGATTAGCATATATGGAATCCAATTCATCACTCATTTCAATGAACCAAATCTCACTATCTCAACAATCAAGAGCTTTCATATAATTGTATGGCTCATCATCCAGAGATGTGGCCATGTGAGCCTCACTTTGATTCAAAATCCACCATGTAAGTGGTTTGAATTGCCAAGTGGAATGACAAAGAAGAGGAGGCTCAATAAAGGTTTGCTCACTACCATCTCCCTCACCATCAGAATTAGAATGCTCTTACTGAGGTTTAAAATCCTCAATGGGTTGAACCTGCTCATGATCCATATTATGATCATGCTGAGCAACCGTATCCTCCATAACTTGATCAGGATTAGGTTCACCACCTTGATTGGCCATTAATGGTTGCATTAAGCTCCCACTTGGAACAACATCACTTCCACTTGACAAAGAATGTCCAAAATCAATAAGTTCATATAGGGGCTGTGATTTATCAATAGCCCTTAGAGATGGAAACTCATTCTCTAAGAAGGTAGTGTCCCTTGACTCAAATTCAACCCTTTTATCCCTTTACTCCAAATCAATGAACACATACCAATTGGAGTGTTCAAAATATCCAAGAAAAACATATTTCATCCCACGTGGCCCAACTTTACTAACCTCATGATTTGGAGTAAGGATGTAAGTTGTACAGCCCCAAGGCTTAAGATTACTCAAAATGGTTTTCTCATAATCCAAAACTCATAAGAAGAAGTACGGATAAATTTGGAAGGCACTCTATTGAGAATATGAATTGTTGCATGTAGGGCATCTCCCTAAAAGGAGAGATCTAAGTTAACCTTTGCCATCATGGTTCTACCATATCAAGAAGAATTCGATTTTTCCTCTTTGCCACCCCATTATATTGAGGTGTGATAGGGATAGCAAGTTGCCTTTCTATTCCTTTTTCTTTGCACAACCTCTTGAGGATTGATAGGGGTGGTAAGTAATTATCCAATGAATTCAAGAAGGCATGAAACTAAGATAGTTTTTGGCACCGTCTGTGGGGATTCCACCTATTCTAAGTTGATTCCCCATTCCCATGGCTAAAGGAAGAGTTACCAGGGCCTCTAGTACGCGGTGCCAAACACCCGACGGGCATGTTTCGGCGGCAAGTTCATCCACCGCCCCCGTGGCAAGAGCAGTTGCTGACTGCCCTTAGTTTGGTTCGGTGCAACCGATCCTTGCTGCCAATGGCGCTGAAGGGTCTCAAGCTTGGCATCAACGTCAAGAAAGACTCGAGTACATGATGGGGGAACTAACTAAAACGGTCTCGCTACTGGTTCATGCGCAGGCCCAGAATGTACGTGTGCAAGTCGAACCCATTATCCCTGAAACGGAGCACTCTGGTGAGATGAACCCGGAGCAGGAGCCGTGTCATCACCTGTACAACCAACACGGCGGAGCAAACCGCCAGACCCCTGGTCAAGAGTCGGGGGGCTTAGGTGTCTTGATGGAAGATCTCTTTCGGAGAGTCAGACACTTGGAAAATTCCCCTCGGGGTTGAAACGACCAAGAGCGCCTCGAAGAACAAACCCCTTGTTCTGGGAAGATCATGGGAAAGGCTCTGCCGTATAAGCTAAAGGTCCCAGCTATCATGCTGTATGATGGGGAGACGGACCCGTGCAGCCATCTGGACTCGTTTAATATCCAGATGGACCTTCAGGCTTGTAGCCCTTTGATCAAATGTCATGTTTTCCCTGCTACTCTAGGAGAAATGCCCCGTGCATGATTTAAGAGTCTCCCAGCGTGCAGTATCGACAGCTGGGGAGAGTGCCAGTAAAAGTTTGTTAACCAGTACCAGGCATTGAGAAAGTGGCTTGCGCCCCCGTGCCATCTTGCTACCATCTTCCAGGGCAGGCAGGAGGCGCTAAAGGATTACCTTACCCGCTTTAGGCACAAGGTCAATAATGTCAAAAAGACCTCAGATGAAGCCATTCTTACCTCCATCTCCGCGGGACTCCGCAGGGATGGGAAATTGTTTAAAAGCCTGTATAAGTACCCAGTGAGCACTCTGGGAGAGTTTTACGAGTGGGCCACGAAGCAAGTCAGATGGGACAAGACCCTCAGCCGGCGAGGCCCCGAGGCAGGATGCCCGGCGTCGGGCAAGAAAAGAGGCAATTGTGAAGGCGGGAATGATAACCCCGATTATCGATCCGCGAAGAAGGGAAGGGGTGAGGGACCCTCGTGCCAGGCCCGGCATAACACTTATAGCATTCTGTCAGATGCTCAAGACAAAATTTCTGCAATAGAAAGGAACCGGGAAGATTTCAGACAGCCTCTACCCTTGAGAACACCTGGCAAATCCAGGATCAATCGAGGAAAGTTCTGCGCGTACCATAACGAGTTTGGGCATGTGACCTCGGAATGCTAGGCACTACGAGATGCCATTAAAGATCTCATTAAGAAGGGACGACTACACGACTACGTCTTACAGCCTTCCAAACAACAGCGTGGTTCCTAGCACCACAGGGCTGAGCGAGAGCGATCCCCTGCTATAAGGACTATCTTTTAACTTCTATGAATTCTATAAAATTGTAGCAATACCTGAATTTGTGAACTAATGCAAGGTCTTCTTTTGATCAGATAACGTACGTCACTTATGCTATGGCAACCTGTCACAAGCCTCGTGAAAGGCAAAGGCAAGCGCACTCTGATTTATTACTTGACGTCTCCCCGGAACATAATCCGGAAAGGAGTTGACGAGTTCTCACCTAGCCAGTTGAGCTGCGGGCTTGCTGACTTGCCGACGTAGCTACGTGCTCACTGAGGTGTGGAGACACTTTTGAAATAAACTCATCTAGCCAGTTGAGCTACGGGCTTGCTGACTAGCTGGCGTAGCTATGCGCTCGCTGAGGCGTGGAGACGCTTTTGAAATAAACTCACCTAGCCAGTTGAGCTGCGGGCTTGCTGACTAGCCGGCGTAGTAGACGTGCTCGCTGGGACATGGAGACGATTTGAATAAAGCTCAACCATCCAGTTGAGCTATGGGCTTGCTGATGGGCCAGCGTGGCAGACGTGCTCGCTGAGGCGTGGAGATGCTTGAAAATATCTTGCCAGCTGAGTCTTGTGCTCACTGAGGCGTAGAGGACGTTGTAAAATACACCTCTTAGGCACAAGATCGCCCCGACCACAAGATTGGTCACCCTCTTTGGGCACAAGATCGCCTCGACCACAAGATCGACCATAAAGTCACAGCTCTCATGCTCACTATTGAGCACAAGATCGCTCACCCCCTTTTTCAAAATTCGCAGCTCTCTTACGATAAAAAAAATGTTTATGGTTAAGCTCTATTTTTGCAGGTACACGCGAGTCAAATGAAACAAGTGTGAAGTGGAAATAAAGCAATTTTATTCATTAAAAAACCTAAGCGAGGCACATTTACATCAGAAAGCTCTGAGTATAGAACAAGAGAAGTACAATAGGAACCTTAAAGTGCAAGACTAGTTGAGGAACAAAAAAAAAAGGGAGGGGGAGAGGCCGACAGTGGATGGCCGTGTTTTGAAGGCAGCATGCCGATATTTTTCCTTCAAATGCACAATCAGCGACGGTGCTGCACCTCATAAACTCTTGACCACCTGCACCTCCTGAAGGAAACCTCACCGGGACCTCTTAGGAGCTTGGCCGACTGAATGGTTGCCCCACGACGGAACCAGAAGGACGTAATCTGGGATCCATATAAGATCCTTCCATGTTACCGAAAAAGACAATTCTTTTGAGTCACATATGCAGCAGACCATACACACCTCAGTGGAGGGCCAGAACTTCGAAAATGACTCGTTGGGATAATCCATGATTTGTTATGAGATGAAGGAGGAGGGACCTCCTCCTTAAATAGAGTTGAGGAAAGGCCATAAACACGCCCGAATTCATTCCCCCTCAACTACCCGTATTAATAACCTTGGAAAGGGCCCAAATCACGCTTCAAAAATAGCAAGACATGGGGAAATGAGAAGATGGCTCTAGAAAGAATGCGCTCGAAAGAAAGTCAAGGGGCCTCCAAACTCCCAGCACCCTGCGCGTACTGAGAGTTAGGGGGCTTGTGTTGTATACTGAAAAATGGCTCCGCGAGGACGAGCCCGTGGCGAAAGCAAAAGTGAATCCTCACAAGAAGTCTTCAAGGTACCTCACCGTAAACGATAACAGCAAGCGCTCGCTTAGCCATAATTTAGAAGCCACCCCCTTGGCGATAGCATGACTCGGCGAACGATAGGTCCAAGGAACGGCCCAACGATTGCTCTACTCGTGCTCATCCTCCCAGTGACTCTCGTGACTACTCCAAAACTGTGAAACCCTCGCTCGGGACAATAAAGTGTCTTGCCTGACACAATGACGGCTGCAAACCTATATGTTGGCCTGAGGAAACCTACAACCACAGCCTACGATCAGAAAGGGATCTTTTCACCATCTATGCTTATTTATTTGATGTAACACAACTGTGGCTTATAATTAATAACTAGAGCCTGTCCTTCCTCTATAAATAGGATGACATTGTTAGCAAGAGGGAGAGGCTAAGGAAGTAATCCCGAATAATCACAATGAAAAACTCTCTACCGTGGACGTAGGGTCCAGTAAATTTAGATTTAGCCGAACCACGTAAAAATCTTACACCTTCTCCCCTATCTCTTCTCCCGCTTACTCAGTCAATCCCCCTTGGTATGCTCACCAATCTAGAATAGGTTTGGGATCCCAAAGAATCCCCCATTGGCCGGAGTTTGGAGTGCTAACCAAAATCTGATGTCAACAGTTTTGGTCCGTTTTGTTAATGGTATTTTATGTTTTCTTAGTATTTTTACCTTAATTTTATGTTTTGTCCTAGATAATGCTCTTGGTTTGTATTTTTCATCCAGGATGATGAAAAAGACTGAAAAGAAGGAAGAAACTTGAAGAATGAAGTTGCATCTGGATCAAGGAAAAGTTAGAAGGAGAATCCATGCAAGAAACAAG
>JANHAO010004402.1:0-24280 GCA_026873985.1 Saraca asoca | reverse complement strand
TCTGTCCAGACAACTCCACTAGTTGTGAACCCAGTTGGCACTGGTCCAGTTGTCGTTGAAGGAGTTCCTTCCGTCGAATACTTCAATGTTAAATCTATCAAGATCAACGGAAATGTTGTCGAATTTAAGTCTTCTCTTTTGACGATTGATAGCAAGGGAAATGGTGGAATAAAATCAGCACCACGATTCCATACACTTCATTGCATAATTCCATTTTCAAGCCCTTTGTTAGACAATTTGTCAAGGAGGCTTCGGACAGAAAAATCAAGAGAGTAGCAGCAGTGGCTCCATTCGAGGCTTTGATTTGAGAACCATTGGGAAGACGAGAGCTGGGTTCGCTGTGCCTACTATTGATCTTGTGCTTGAAGGAGGAGTGCAATGGATAATGTATGGAGCAAATTCTATGGTTATGGTTAAGGAAAATATTGTTTGTCTTGGATTTGTGGATGGAGGAACACGACCGAATTGTGCATTTGTTACGACTTCGACAGTTATCGGCGGGCATCAGTTGGAGGACAATCTTTTCGAGTTTGATCTGACTTCTCCCCAGTTGAGGTTTAGCACTTCGCTTCTGCTTGAAAGTGCAAGTTGTTCCCGCGTTTGAGTTTTTGAAGTTTCAGCACTTTAATTAGATTTGGTGAAATAAAGGCTCGTGCAAATGTAAAAGTTGTATTTTGTTGTGTATTTATTGATAATTTGATAAACTGATTTGACGTGTTGTTAGGTTATGGTTTTCTTTGTAAGGAAATCGTAGCCTACACAATGTCATATCAAAAGAAAAAAAAAAAATACTATAGTTGAACGCTTATCTTCCTGCTAAATTGGCAGGTTATTTTATATTGGAGTTATAATAATTTGTTAGTTTTAAGATTCATACAAGATTTAAGTTGTTAAGAAAATGTACAACTTACACAAATAAAATTGAGATTGAAATTGGTACAATTTTCTATAGCATTTCTCTTGCTCAAAATAAAATGTTCAATATTTCTTTAAATTTTGAATTTACACTATCTAATTAATGTAGAGTATTTCATAAAATTTTGAATATAGAGTAAGACAAACAATATGACATCTTAACTTTTTTAATTATTGTTTGTGTATTCCACTGTTCAATATGGAAAAATTCCTAATAAATTGTATCTAAGAATTTCTCATCAATATGGCTGGTTATCTGACATGAGAATTCAAATTAATTGATGTCACATTATTTTCATCGTCAGGCTTTCCTGTTTATAGTATCAAAGGATCAGATTTTGTGAACTTGTCTAGAAGCAAAGGCTAAAATCCATAGGAATTTGTAGAATATTTGACATGATATCAAGTAACTAATTTGGGATTTTGATGTTCTTTACCGCCGCGTAATCAAGTCGTAATTGAGATTTATTCCAACAAATCTTCAAGATGAACAGAGGAAGGGGAATTATAGTTAAAAATAGGTGATATGCATCCTCTCCGTTTTCACAACAAAAATATTGATAATGTTGAATTTGATTGGATGGGATGAATTAAAATGAAATGTGATGGGAATGAGTAAAAAGTTTGCTTGGTAAGCATTATAAAATAGGAATATCCATTCCCTAAGAATGGTAATGATGGAATCTCATAACAATAGAATAGTCCATTTCATTGTTTACAGATTGATCTTTTTATACCTTTATCCTGTACATCTTTTATATATTTCAAAAGTATCCTTATATTAGTAAATAATAAAATAAAATCATATTTTCTATAATTTTTATAAAATTTTGATAATTATATTTTTAACTAGTTTAGCCCTTGTACGATACTTGGACAAAAATATTATATAATTTTTTCTATTTATTATTGTATCTAAAATTTAGTATACTATAATCATAATTTAATTTGCTTTATTTTGAAATTGTAAAAATGACCTTAAAATACTATTGTTACAAAAATTACTTGAAATAAGTGCCTTGTAATTTCAAATTAAATAAAATTTGGTATGCTTGTTGTATGCCATTAAAAACATAAAAATTGAATTCAAAACTTATACTTGGTGATCAAAAAATATAAGCAATCACATTAATTATAAACAATTCAAGATAATATATGTAATACAACTACATGTAGATTTCGAATTATATGAGTAGAAAGTTCATTGATTATTTGATTTTCTTACTAATTTTGTGAAATCAATAATAGATGAACACTTGATTTGCTTAACAATCATAATTAATGAGGTTAAAAAGAAGTATAAACCCATTAGTAATGTATGATGTGTTAATTTCATCTTAGATACTTTGACAATGTATTTCAAATTTCAAAATTTTGACTTATTGTTTGTCTTAAAAAATTTGATATTTTTTTTTTGTTTAATTTCAAACCCAATAAAGAAAAATATTAGAAAAAACATACAACAACATTAAGGTATAATAAAGTCATAGACTTGACTTTTTTTAATCAAAATAATCTTAGATAAAATAGATATACATTACATAAGTACATAAGGAGTGGTAACAAAATAAAAAATATGCAAACAAAAAAAAAATTTTAAAAAAGTAGCAATAATAGAGTCAATTATCAAATATTACAACAAATATCATAAATGATATAATATCATAGAATTAACACATTTAATTTGATTAATGAAACAATAGAAGCAAGCAAAACAACATGGAGGAAAATAATCAAATAGCATAACAACTTAATACAATTGAAATTCTTCACCCTAACATACTTCATTACAACAATGATAAGGGTCCTTGATTCTCCTTGTAAATAGAAAAAAGATACTACAAAAAACACACAATAAGAAAAGTAATCAAAATTGAAAAGGTTGTTGGTTGCCAACGACCATAATCCATTAGAAAATTTGTCGGAAATATTTAAAAAAATCTATCAGTAATTTTCGTACAATAAGTTTCATCAAAAAATTTGTCAGCAATTCCATCAAAAAATGGGCATGAATTTTAAAATAATTTGCTCACTCTTTCCAATAAAACTTACAATACAATTGATTTTTGATGAAAACATCTGTTGAAAAATTCAAAAACTTTTAAATGATTGAACACGCAATCTGCTACTCATTTTTCTTCTCTTTTGCTTCCTGTACCGTACCAAAGCTCCTTCTTACTTTCTTTGCTTAATTCTTGCACTTTTAAGAAATTTTTCATAAATCTAAACTGATTAAATTGTTCTTATAATTTTGTTGTACATTTTTTACTAATTGTTTTTATTTAATTATTATGCATTTCATGATTTAATTGACTTTGTTTTATTTTCCTTTTCGTTGTTTTGGGCTTCTGTTTATGTACAATTTTTTTTTTGGCCATTTTCCTTGCTTAGACACTAGGGCTAGTACATAATTTTAATTATTAGTTGATTGATTATTGACAATATTTCATGTTTTAGGAGTTAATTTTTAATTATTAGATGTATTTTCTTATATGTTTGAATCAAGATTGATTACATTATATTTAGGAAATATATATTTTTTGAATTAGATTGAGTAAAATTAAGTAGTTAGATGACATACTCAAGAGTGTTGTTGATATTACATTAGGAATTATATATATTTTGAGTTGGAAAATATTTTCATTTTAGAAATTATATATATTTTGATTTTGTTAATTTTTTAAATTAGTAGTTGTCTTGTATATATTAATTATTAATTTTGTAAATAGATTTAGTTATTGTTTATTATTTAATAAGTAAGAGAAAATATAATAATGGAACTATCCATGGAATATGGAAATTCCATAAATAGTTTTTCCTATATATTTTCATAAATATTTAGTAATTTTATCCTATTTCAATCAACTTCAAAAAACAGAATATGAAAATTCATGAACATCGTAGGTGGGTGTATGATAAACTTCTTTCTAGACATAATAGATATAAGATGAATTTTCTTAATGGGGTGGAAGAATTTATAAATTTTGTAAAAACTCGGCCATTTTATTTATCTAATGATCGGATAAGGTGTTCATACTCCAAACATAAATGTAGAAATTTTTTATCTCTTGATAAAGTTAAGGTTGATTTATATAGGTTTGAATTTAAATATGATTACTAGTAATAGATTGATTATGATGAGGAAAGGCCTATAGAAAAAGGGTGAGTTTTCTAGTTGCATGACATGGGTGTAAAAACATAGAGTTGGATACTGGTTGGCCAGGTGTTGCAACTCACTTTAAATGTAATGTAGAAAAACTTTGAAATAGTGGTGTCTAGAACTTATGAAATGTTTGAAGCTATATATATCAGCCATTATGGACAGGTGGTGCTAACCATTCAAAGTTGTCATTAGCAATAAGGATGTTAAGCATAGAGTCTAACTTTAACTTACCATAAAATCCCTTTGATCAAATTACGCAACTTATGACTAAGACACACTTATATGATAATGTTGTTCGTGTTAACTTTTATGAAACAATGAAATTCTATGATAATGTTCCTCCTGACTAAGACACACTTGCATGATAATGTTGGGCATCAAAAAATAGATTTTTGTATGAAATGGTGCATGTTGTTCTACAAAGAGGCTAGATTTGACAAAGAATGTAAGATTCTTGATTCACCTTGGTATAAGGAATGGAGAACAGGCCAAAATAGCAAAGAAGTTCCCTTCAAGAAATTGTATTATTTGCCATTAATGCCAAGATTGTAAAGGATGTATGCTTAAACAAAGTCAGCTCCTCATATGAGATGGCATCATAAAAATCGAAGGAAGACAAGTGTTCTATGCCATACTTTAGATGGAGAAGCTTAGAAATAATTTGACCAAAAGTACTTAGAGTTTGCAATCAATCATTGAAATGTAAGACTTAAGCTATGTTTTGATGGATTCACTTTATTTAATCATAACTTGCACCGTATTCATGTTGGCTAGTGTTGATAGTAAAATCCAATTAACCCAAGTTCTAAACCCTAAGCTACAAAATGAATGTGAAAAGAGAGGAGAAGAGAGAGAGAGAGAGAGAGAGAAAGAATAGAAAGACACTAGAAGTTTTTAACATGGTTCGGCTAAACTCAGTTTGACCCCTACGTCCATGGCTTTTATTACTCTTTGCCGAGTGTATTGTATCTGATGATTTAATGTATTATTTACAATGATGTCATCCTGTTTTATAATGGTTAGGGGCTATAATTTAAATGTAAATTAATAACAGATAAGTATCATGACTTGATTAAGAATACATAGTAGATCAGGATAGATGGTTATAATAGACTCCTACCAAAATAGGAGACTGGATGGACTTTCCCAATGGTTAAGGACTCTTTCCATGAGCTGCAAGCTAGGCCTTGCTTTCACGACCTTAGATTGCTACTTTGACCTATGTTGACCAGTGTCCTTAGCTTGTATTTAGTGACCTAGTGTATTAGTCCAGTGGCCTCAATCCACATGAGCTAGGCCTTCGTTAGCTAAGTCTATCTATTGGGCTTTTACTAGCTTGTTTATGTGGTACCAAAAATTACCCACAACATTAGCCTTTACCTCTTAGTATGATTTGCAGACTAAGAGCTAAAGTTCACTGGTAAAAGTTGGAGATCGTGACCAGTTTCTATTGCATCATTTTGTCTGCCCGTACCATCATTACCACATTAAATATGCGCATCTTTTCGTAATTATCAATATAGTAGCGACGGAGCCCTCTTTTTCAATGGTCTATTAGATCGAGGATAGTTTGATCATTCCCTTGATCTAATGATGTGGCAGGTTGCATTATAAGGTGAGAAAACCCTTCATTCCCTGTCATTTGTTGCCTTTGAAAATTTGTGCTTCAATTTTTCTTATTTTCAAGCTCTCACCTAATCATTGATATTCTCCATCCCTACAGCATTTCCAATTGTAACCTTTGGGTTTGGTTCGATTGATCATGCTTGTCTTTTTTTGGATTCTCTTTTCAGGACCCACTTCATTCTACTAATTCAATAAGTTCTCTCTAAATACAATCTCGGCTCTAAGTTTCTACTTTTTATGAATGCTTTGCTTCATGATTTTCTGTTATCTAGTGACTTGGTTTAGTAATGTGCATTCATTAGTTGTTAGGGTATTTTACTCTGCTGACTGGTTCTGTAGTGTGTTTATATGTGGGCTTATTATTCTTTGTGACATTAGCATATCATTTGCCTGACAAAGTACCTATAGGTTTTGAGGTCGCAAGTTTTCAATTTTTAGCCTTTTTTTGTCTCCTTGGTTTTTGCAACCTGATAGGTACGTTGGTCAAGCTCCGCATGCCTTCAATAGTCAGGGTCTTAGATATGGTGATCCGAGGCGTATGTGGCTTGTTGCATAAGAAACCTATTATCTTTAGCTTGTAGGTAAGGTTTGCTTTTAGCGACCTAATTATTCCTTCTTCTATGTTGATGGAAGGTCATAAATGTCATGGTCACCAGATAGGAAGTGACGAGAATTCTAAATCCCCAGCCTAAAGTAGGGAGTTGATGCGTTTTATAGATATAGCGACCTCTGGGAGCAGTAAGGTCGCCCAAAGGGTTGCTGCTCATCCTGATCCTACTGAGGGCCAGCAGGTCACTAAAAGTCTGAGGTCCCTAGACTATACGATGTTTACACACCATCCTTTAATCATTAAACTTAATGATCTTAGGAGCATAGTTGAAACATTCCGTTTCCTAAAAGGTTGTCATATTTTGGCTCCTTTTCCCAACGATCATGTAGCCCATCCTCTTAAAGGGTTGTTGCCATTAGTACCCAATATGTCGCTACTGGGCTTAGGTTTCCAGTCCACCCTTATCTTGTAGACCTATTGAATAAACTACACCTTTCCCCTTTTTAGCTCACATCAAACTCATATTCTCAACTCACCTCTCTCGCCTACTTATATCTTAGGAATGGTCTCCCCCCTCCTTTAGTAAGAGTTCTCTATCAGAAGTGTGGGTCAGAGTAATGGGATTTATTATCTATCAGCTCACCAAACCAAATTCAAAAGGATCTTGCCACAAGCTAATGCTAAAGGCAAGTCCAATGTGGGGCATTACAAAACCCATTAATCCTAGGTTTTGTGTCCATCTCTGTATAATCTTCAAATTTTTGGTCTCATCCTTACTCCTGGTAAGCAAGCTGAGGACACACAAACTTGTATGAATCTGCATTATTCCTTAACTTTTTGATGCTCTGTTTTATTTCACAAATGAAGCTGACAAGGAGAAATCAACATTGGAGGCTGGGGAGGTTAAGGTGCTAAACCGGTTCATTGTTGTGGACAATATGAAGAATGATCTCAAGTTCAACAAAGACCTCTTGTGTTTGTATAAGCTTGCTCTAGCTTTAAATGTCAAGCTTTTCGGAGACATTGGAGCTCACAGAATTAAAAAGTTTGGTTCAAAAAATTTTGGAGAACACAAAGGCATGTTAAAGCTCAACCTTTGATCACCATGTTCCTCTTGCTTTACCTGGTTTGTTGTTGTTGCCACTACTTCATTAGCCCCTACTACCGCTACAGCTCCCGCTGCAATAGGTTCAGTTTCTTCGACTATAGCATATGCTCAAACACTTGTTCCTACCTCACATCCTGAGGTGGTTGAGATGGTCGAGGAGGTCACATCGCCATCTAATCCTCCTGCCAAAAAAATAAAGAATAAGTAGGGGGAAGAAGGTTGTTGTCGCTTTAGAGGTGATACCTAAGGTCGAGGCTAAGAAGCGACCTTCTAATCTTGGGTTGAAGATGGAGAAACACTTTGACTTCCTTCAAGAAAACATCAAGCTGATCTTGGTCCTTGTAGTAGGGTCAAAATGTTAGAGTTAGAGGAGTTTTTAGGGGAAAGATTAATGGGTTATGTAGCTCACTATAACTTACTGGTAAGTAATGTCCTTTTAACTTGTTTCTATTGCCTTTTGTAATCTAACTTGTTCAATCCATCCTTTTTTTTATAGAGCCTACTATCAACAATAAAGGAGAAGAATGAACTCTAAGCTTAGGATGAGAGAAAGAAAGAGCTTGAGGGTGATTTAGCTACTACGACTACCAAGGTGTTAGAACTAAAGGAGAATGTTAGAGACGCTGAAGTCACCAGGAAGGAAGCCAAGGAAGCATTGTCTCGCAAGGTGGTAAATCGTGAGGCTATTGCATGTAGCCTTCATAAAGTTGTTGATGAGCTGACAATGGTACAAGGCAAACTAGATGTAACAATGCAGCAAGCTAAGGCTTCCAAAAGGAAACTTGAAGCAGCCAGGAATGAAGTCACTCAAGCCAGGAATGTAGTTGTATTGGCTGAAGAAAAGGCCGTTCAAGTTAAGGCAGAGATGACCATGCTAATTGCGAGAGCTAAAGAGGAGGCAATGTCTAAGGCTACTGCTAACTTTTTGTTCACCTTATGAGAGGAAAATCCGAAGATAGATTTTTCCTTTTTCAATGGGAATGTTCTCAAGTTCATCAAAGGTTTCAAGGAAGATGCAAGAACAACTTCTTCTGATGGGGGTTCACAGCCAGCAGGTGAAGCTTCTCCAGCTTAGAACTTGATTAAGAGTAGCGAGCAAGCCATAGAGCTTGTTGATAATCAAACTATCAGTGATCAACTTTCTTTGCATATGGACCCTCCTACCCAAGGTACAGATTCTAGGGGCCAGTCTCTCCTGCAGGCCATAGTAGTTGTTGGTTTATGTATTTTAAACCTTCATATGGATATTCTCATCATTGGGGCCTTTAATGAATTTCATTATTGATATTACACTTTTTAAGTATGTTGTATTGAATGATGATATCATAAATAGACCCCTACAAACCATAGCTCACTGAATATTAATTAAGTAAAATGCACAGTTGGTTATATTAATGTTTTTCAACTTCAGATTGAATGGCCAGTAGGCCACATGGATGTGTTTCAACTGGCAATCTTTTAAGCACTGATGTGTCTTAACTGGCTATGAGCCCTAGTCGGTAATGAATTGAGCACCAATGTGCCTCAACTGGTAATAAATTGAGCACTGATGTGCCTCAACTGGCTATAAGCCTTACCTAGCAATAAGTAGGTCACATGTAGTGCAAAATAGTAGGTCATGTGCAATGCCAAAAAGTAAGTTGTGCGTGACGCTGAATAGTTGGTCACACATGGTGCTATGGAGTAGGTTGCATTCGATTCCAGAGAGTAGGTCATATGCGGTGCTAAATAGTAGGTTGCATGTGATGCTGAATAGTTGGCCACATACGGTGCCAAAGAGTAGGTTGTATACAGTGCCGAATAGTAGGTTGCATACGATGCCAAAGAGTAGGCCATATGTGGTGCTGAACAGTAGGTCACATACGGTGCTAAGGAGTAGGTTGTATACGGTGCCGAATAGTTAGTCACATATGGTGCTAAGGTGTAGGTCGCATGTGGTGCCAAATAGTTGGTCGCATGTCATGCAAGTAGTAAATTAAGTGCCTAAGCACCTCAGCTAACAATGAGCCATCAGTTGGAAATGGATTTGAGCACCTTCATGTCTCAGCTAGCAATGAGCCATCAGCTAGAAAAGGATTAAAGCACCTTCATGCCTTAGCTGGCAATGAGCCATCAACTAGAAAAGGATTTGAGTGCCTTCATGCCTCAGTTGGCAATAAACCATCTATTGGAAAAAGATTTGAAAGTGTTTTCATGCCTCAGTTAGCAATGAGCCATCTACTAGAAAAGGATTTGAGTGCTTTCATGCCTCAACTGGCAATGAGCCATTAGCTAGCAAACTTTATCTTAATCAATTTTGTCAAAATGAATGCTCGTTTCAAATTAGTAGGGCAAGGGCTCACTTCCTGAGTGAAAGGCTGATAGTTCACTTCTAGATTTCTATTTGAAAATTCATTTAGTGATTAGTCATAAAAATTTAAAAGTAATATTACAAGGTTAGATAAGCAAACTTGAGTTCATTGATAATATGGGTGGACATGTGCAACACTCTGACCTTGAGGCTCTCCATCACAAATCACATTAACTTCTTCCCCCTTATCCCTAGTTTAACTTCATCATTGTAGTAGCATTAGGCTATGTGCTGGTCACCTTGCACAC
The DNA here is from genome assembly GCA_026873985.1 of Saraca asoca. Lineage (NCBI taxonomy): Eukaryota > Viridiplantae > Streptophyta > Magnoliopsida > Fabales > Fabaceae > Saraca > Saraca asoca. Next base: position 14,320 of record JANHAO010004402.1, on the reverse strand, counting down.
ATCCAACTCTGTTATGGGTCAGAAATCTAATGGTAAGTGTCCTAGTAGACGTGACCATTTTCAGGTCATTAATTGTAGGTCACCCCAGCACTGCATTATATGTTGAAAGGTAGTTAATGATCAGAAAATCTATCGAGATGGTTGCCTAGCAACCTAAGTTTCCAAGAGTAATGGGAAGCTTGATCTACCCTATATGTAGTATTACATCGCCATTGAATCCATAAAGGTGCTTTGGAGAAGGCTCCAATCGACCTGTGCTCAAACCCATCTATTCAAAACATCTCTTGTACATTACATTCATTGAGCTTCCTATATCAATCATAATCCTTCATACCTCAGTATCTTTAATTTTGGCTTAGATAACCAGTGCATCGTTATGAGGGTAATCCACTCCATGTGCATCCTCATATAGGAAAGTGATACTATCTGCAATCATCCTTGCTTTCTTAGTGGGACTCTCAAATTCACTATGTCTGGTAAATAAGACATGTTTTGCTTCCCGTAAGAAGCATTCATATGACCTGTTTAAGGTACCTATAATAGAAAGCCTGTCGTAAATGGTAAATATAGTTCTTACCGAGGGTGTGTCTTCCTACTTGGGAGTTTGTTGGTGTTGCTATCGTACAGGTTGCTAACACTGCTAAAGTCACTATTCTGTAGGTCACACCATATAATCTCTTAAATAACCTCTTTTGATTAAGTCCTCGATTGCATCTTTGAGTGCCCCATAGTCCAAAGTGTTGTGCCTAATTTCATCATGATAAGCACAATGCTTGTTCTTGTTTTCGAACTAATTTAGAGTTCTTATGGGATTGGGCTTTCTAAAATCTTCCTTGTCCTTCTCTATTGTCAAGATCCTTTCCAGAGTATCCGATATGATGCTATAGCTATCATGGCAACCTTTACATTAAGGTCACTCATTTTTTGGCTTCTTTGCGACTTGGTTTTTGAGGTCATCTTTGTTAATTCTCCTTGACATTCTAGCATTGTTCCTCTTTTTTCTTTGGTTTGAGTTGTTTGTCTTGTCTTTGGACTTAAAGCCAAAGGTTTCCTCTCACCTAATCTCTTTGGCATCAAATTCATAGAATTCTCATAGGTCCCTTACTGGAGACTTGTATATGCTCTCATATAGCTTCCTATCTTTGTAGAGTCCCACTAAGATCACTGTTAAGATGCTCTCATTTGAGGGATTTTCTACGTTACTAACCTCATGTCTAAATCAAGTAATGTAGTCCTTCAATGACTTGTTATTTCACTAAAAGACTATCACGAGGTGGCAAAGTGGTGTGAGCTACCTCCTTAGTGCCTTGTACTAATTAATGAATCTCCTCTGGCATTCCTCCCAACTGTCAATGCTCTGAGTTTTGAGATTCTTGAACCATGTTCATGGTAATTTCCCTAGAATGGCTGGAAAAACATGACACTTGACTAGAGGATTGGCCATTTGAAGATCCATCTATATGTTGAATGCATCCAAGTGGTCATATGGATCACTATCCCCATTGTATAGCGGGATAGTGGGAACTTTAAACTTGTGCAGGAGAGCTACCTCCTTAGTGCCTTGTACTAATTAATGAATCTCCTCTGGCATTCTTCCCAATTGTCAATGCTCCAAGCTTTAAGATTCCTAAACCATGTCTATGACAAGTCCCCTAGAATGGCTGGAAAAACATGACACTTGACAGAGGATTGGTCATCTAAAGATCCATCTATATGTTGAATGCATCCAAGTGGTCAAATGGATCACTATCACCATTGTATAGCAGGATAGTGGGAACTTTGAACCTATGTGGAAGATATTCTTTCTTAATCTCCCTGGTGAGCGGCATCCTCTTGTCATAATGATCTTAGTGATCCTAAGTTTGAGGGTTTCCAATTGTTCTACCTTTTGAAGTAACTCCTTTACCATGTGATCTTGAGTCTCAAACTTATGACTAGGAGATGGTTGGCTCTTCTTTCTACTATAATATAAGGTCCAGTGCTTCTTTTGCTTGTGACCCAATGAGTTTTGATCCAAGGCATGCCTCCTATTAGTCTTGTTTGAGCCTTCAGCTTGACATAAACCCCCACGTTGTTGATGGTCTCCTACATCTTCATGAACTCGATGCACCTCCGACCTTGGTCATGGGTTGGTGGAATGAGCTAAATAAGTTTGCTAATGTTCTTCTTTGGCTGGTTCCTCTTCCTAGGCTGCTTCCCGTAACTGTTGGAGAGTTTCTTTCTATGCAATGCCCTGACCTACTTTTGTGAGCCCTAGGCGCGTGCCTAAGTTAATGCCCTAATTGCCTCAGTTAACTCTTCTATCATTTTCTCTAGTACCTCATGACACTGATGCCATACTTGTATTCTATTAATGATATCAGGTTAGTGTGAGGTTACTGGTGGCATGTCAGCAACAACACCTATGGCAAGGACAGCAGAAGTGCCTACATAAAGAGCCAGATCCTCTTGACATTTTGTATGACCATCTGGTTGGCCAATTGCAACATCTGAACTTTTGATTCTTCCTTTAGCCATAAAAAAAAGGTGAATGTAATTTAGGGCCCTCTTTCTAGTGCCAAAATTTTAATGATAAAATTTATTCAACCTAAGTTCTAAACACTAAGCTATAAAATGAATGTGAAAAGAGAGGAGAAGAGAAAAAGAAGAAGAACAAGGGGACACCAGAAGTTTTTAACGTGGTTCGGCTAAAGTCAATTTGACCTCTATGTCCACGACTTTTATTACTCTTCATTGAGTGTATTGTATCTGATGATTTAATGTATTATGTATAATGTTTTCATCCCCTTTTACAATGGTTAGGGGCTTATAGTTTGAATGTAAATCTATAACAAATAAGTATGATGACTAAATGAAGATTACATAGTACATCAGGATAGATGGTTATAACACACTCCTACCAGAATAGGAGATTGGATGGACTTTCCTAATGGTTAAAAACTCTTTCTGCAAGCTACGAGATGGCCTTGCTTTCACAACCTGAGGTTCCTACTTTGACCCATGTTCACCAGTGACCTCAACTTGTATTTAGTGACCTGGTGTCTTGGTCTAATGGCCTCAATCCAAATGAGCTGGGACTTTGTTAGTTGAGTTTGTTTATTGGGCTTTTACTAACCCATTTATGCAGCACCAAAAATTACCCACAACAGCTAGTAATAGCCACTCTTAACAATTTGACTCCAAATATGTGTATAACAACTCCATATATATTCCTAACCTTGATTATTCCAAGTCCAAAAAATCTAAAGAGTAAAATTAATGTGTTCATGTGGCCATTGATAGATGAGTTACTCACTTTGTGGATTAATGGTTGTCAGGTCCCACAAATAAAAGAAAATTGAAATAAACTGTGGAAATCACGTATCTTGCCCTTATAGCTTTGAATGTGTATACTCCTTTATATGAAATGCTTTCTTTTTAATATCAATAGAAGTTGTGACTTATTCTTTTAATTATGATGTGCAATAGACAAATAATTAGTTAATGTGTAAACAACTGAGAAACTAATTGTGTAGCAAGATTATAGATATAGGAGTAGAAGAATAAAGATCAAGACTCAAGTTTTTAAAGTTTTTCAACTTGAATTGAAACCACAATTCAAGTCTAGTTTATTTGATCTTTCCTCAATCGAAAGACCACTTCAATTAAAAAGAAATATCAGGATTTACCAACCCCTAAAATGCCAATTTACATCAAACACACAAGAATTATAGGAATCTTACTAACCTAGATGAAATACAATAGGCTCTTCTAAACCTAAACAAACACAAGAAATTACAATAGGCTCTTGCTAGTCTAAACAAGATTTCTATAAAGCTAGAAACCTTAAAAGAAAAGAATAGGGAAAAGTAAAATACAATACTAGGAATTTGAGATGAAATCTCAAATAGCTATGATAAATATCAGTAGATGTTTGAATCAAAAACAATGTTCAATCTAATCTTGAAGACTTGTGAGGTAGAGAAATCTATTTGTGGACTTTTCTTAGAGAGTTTCATACTTGAAGGAGAAAGAAAATCATGCGTTAATTGTGAAAATCAAAAGATAGTTGAGTTTTTATAACTGTTGTAATGAATTGTAACAAAATAACTATTTTTCAGTTTTTGAATCGATTACTGAATCAATTCAAAAAAAAAATCCGAACCTTGGATTTAAAACAATTTTGAAAATTGTTCTTTATGAATTGATGTATAAATCTATTTCTATAGATTTTTAAACATGAATCAATGTGGTAATTGTTTCATATTGTATAAAATAGTTTTATATAAAAACTGTACTTTCTTCAAGTAGTATTTCTACCTCAATTTGAAAATATTTGTTTGAATCAAACTTCTTTTGAAATTCATTTATAAGAGATCCTAGAAAAATAAAATAATTCCTACTTTCTAATGTTTATCTTCTTGAATCACAATTGTATATTTTGAAACCTATAAAACAAATTAAAATAAGTAGTAAAATACACTATCAAATAATAATGTGAAAACTTGATTAAAATTGTTTTCCAACATTAAAACTAAGGAATATATGTGGCTAGGATAACCTAGGCTAACAATCTCCCCCTTTTCAATGGCAACAAACAATTTTAGATTAGTTTCAAAGTAAAATGAAAAAAAGTTATCTTTATTAAAAGTTTGAAATGTATGAAAAACTTTTAAGTTTTTAGAAGAAATTTTCTCCTTTCTCTTATTTTGAAAATTTAATGTCTCTAATTTTTCTCATTTTCTCCCCCTTTTTAATTGAAAATAATATCTCATTAATTAAATTTTTGTTGTTTGAAAATAACATCTAAAATTTATGGGATTTTGAAAATTTTGAAAATTCCATATTTTTCTCCCTTTAGTCTATATTTATATATCAAAAGAATTATATGTTAACCTAAATCATAATATCAATATAAAATATAAAGTAATGGAAAAAAATATCTAATATACTTTAGCAGTAACAAATAATAAAGATATCTAAATAATCAACATAAAGTCTGAATTTGTCATCCATAAAGATAATATCCCAAAAATATCAACATATGTAGAAAATATTAAAATATCCAGCATACATCAGATATCAAAATATGATCTCAAAAAAAAATAATAATAACAGTAAAAACAAAATAGGGGCAAATGGGGCTAAAGGATACATATATTGAATAAGCAAGCACAAATAAGGCTACTCTAGAGGAGGTTCATTCATCTTTTGAATCTCTACTTCTTCATCTTGTTGTTGTAGCCTCAATTTGATTTTTTTGAACTTGACCCTCAAGCGATTTGAGCCTTTGGTTTACCTCATTGTCTCTTTTGCGACTTTCCTCTTCTAAATGAGACATTCTCTCTTCCATAAGGTCAAATCATGTTTCTAGAGAGTCAATTATCTTGTTCATTTGATCAGTCATATGTTTGTGCATCCTTTCAATTAATGCAGTCAATATGGCTTGAACTTCAGTGGAAATTGTAGCTAAGTTTGAAATTTGACCAGATGATTGTGTAGCCATGGGTGTTTCTTTGGTCCATTTTCCTTGACTATTTTCTTTAAAACCCATTTTGTGAAAGTGTCATGTAGTAATCATTGTGATTACATTTGGTGGTGAAGACAAAATTTCATTACAAAGCCTTATTTTTTATTTGGTCAAAAATTGTGTTAAGATCATACCATAGGAAAGATAACCTATATCAGTCCTTTTGGAACATTCGCCTATATATTTCAAAATAAAATATGGAAAGTTAAAATCCAATTGGTTTTTAATAACCCACATTAAAAACAAATCATCTTCCATAATTTGGGTGAAATTGATGATCGTTGGCACAACTACTTTGTACAAAGCATAGTGCAGAATCCTATCTTCAGGATACAGGCCAGTTATTAACAATTTTCCACTATCATCTCTTGGGGTGGAGTTGAGAAATAGCAATCTAACTGCCAGTTCCTTACTACATTCAGTAAATGATTTTGTGCTAAGCTTTGGCATTGAACTATTCATACCAAATTCATTTGCAAAAGATTTAGAATCAATCACAACATGTTTACACATCACACAGCAAGACAATTTACCATCAACATCAACTAAGTTAGCATAAAAGATTTTCACTAGTCTGAGATAGGTTGTTTCTTTGAAAATAAAAAATTTCTCTAGCTTGTACTTAGTTAACAATTCAGGCAGATGTGTTGTTTTCAATAGTTGATCATTGAAACATTTCAAGGGTACAACTTTTCTATTCTCTAAAGAAAGGTAGGAGGCATACTCATTTGAAGATTGAAAGAAGGACTCTTCTTTAATTGATTGGGTAGCTTTCATAGGGGATTTGCCCTTGCATTTTGCTACTAGCTTGATCCTTTTTGCCATTGTTGGAATGATTATTGAGAAGAGTGGTTTTTCAGCACTTGGGGTTTTCTTGGGTTAGATTTGGTGTTTTTGATTTTAGGATGTTTTTAGGGAAATCAATCATTTAGAATGTTTAGAAATAAGGTTTTTAATATTTCTATATAAAAAAAATTGGTGAAAAGGGTTTAAAAATGAATATTTTAGGAATTTTGAAGGGGAAAAGTGAAGGGAATTAGCTAGGGGCACTGAAGGGTTACTGTAGAATGAATTTGACTTTGATTCCAATATATATAGTATCAAGTCTTCAATCAATTTGTGAATAGATTCAAAGAGTAAAAATTCACCAATGCATTGATTCAAGTTTAAATTTGTTCATTGAAATTCATATAGGAATCAATTATGACATCAGTGAAAGTATGAGTGATATTTTATGAATCGATTAGGTAATCAATTCATCCAAAAAATTTAAAAACAAATTAAAAATTCAAGTCTCCTTGAAACTTTTAAAAATAGTTTGAATCAAAGTAGACATCAATTCATAGTATTGAACATCCGAGAAGTGAATCAATTATGGAATCGATTAAATAACTAAAAAAAAACTTGATAAATGGGAATTGATTACTAAATTGATTAGTAGGTTCATAATTTTAGTTTTTCTAAGGTTTTTGCTTTCCTAAGGTTTTTCTTGTTATTTAGATAACCAAATGGCTTCTCAAATCACTTGAAGCCTCAAATTCTCTCCATGTACCTACAAAACAAACTCAACAACATCTCCAATGCTTAAGTTAGTACTTGCAACATACAAAGTAAACATGAGAAATAAGTAAATTTACTAAAAATTGTAGGGAAGTTTATCAAAGTCTATCTTGCAACTTTTATTCCATATCATGAGTTGCTTTCTTTTCTCTCACATAGACCTATAAAACTAAAAATCAAATTTGCTTGGCTGGTACCCGGTAAGATTTAGGTCCAAACTTGTTAGTAGCTAAAGCAAAAACTTTCTTAATAGTTGATAATTTTGGCAGCCATGCCAATTTTTCATTTGGCTTTAAAAAATAGGTTTCATTCCTAAATGCACAGTCTCTAATATGATATCCCTTATGATTACAATAATAGCAGGTAATGTAGGTAAGGTTCCATTTCTTATATTTTCTAAGCTACTGTTTATCTCCTAAGCCATTTTTGTTTTGTGAATTTTTCTAATTTTCAAGCACATCATTTAGTTTTTCATTACTTTCAGCAAAGCCTTGTAGCATCTTATTCAATCTCTCTATCTCCAGCTTATAGGACTCATAGTGCTTACATCATTTGGTTTCACTAACTAATGTTTCAGCTAATACATTTAAGTCCACATTTTCTTTTTCAATTTTCTCTGCCTTTTTAATCAGATTTTCATTTTGACTCCTTAATTTCTTTATCTCCTTATTGCCTTTGGTAAGTGTTTCATAAATCTCTTCATATAGGTTATCACAATCATCATCATATATTTGATTACTTGAAGCACTAAAATAATCACTAACATAAGAATTACAATAGGATAAAGGATACTACAGAGCCTGTGAATTTTCATTATGCTTGGCCATCAAGCAATGTTCCGCTTTTTCTTTGCACTTAGCTTCAAGCATATCCAAAATTTCTTTTCCTGTTCTACATTTTGAAATCCTTGGAAATTCATTAGCAAACAATGTACTCACAAGAATCCATTTTAACTTGGAGGTAAAAAAATGTTTTCTTTCTTCTTCCAACATATCAATGTTTAGAGCCTCAATAAAGACCTTAATTTTATATTTCCAAAAATCTAAATTTTCAGAATCAAAAAGAGATGGATTATTCAAAGATGGGCAATTAAAGAGAATAGTTAAGTTTGAATCCATATTTTGATCAAACAAAGGACTATCAAGAGCCAATGCTCTGATACCAACTGTTAGATCCCACAAATAAAAAAAATAGAAATAAATTACAAAAATGATCGATCTTGCCTTTATTCCTTTAGGGGAATGTGTATACTCTTTTTTATGAAATTCTTTCTTTTTAATATCAACAAAAATTATGATTTATTCTCTTAATTAAGATGTGTAGCAGACAAATAATTAGTTAATGTGTAAACAGCTGAGATACTAATTGTGTAGCAAGATTTTAGATAGCAGAAGAATAAAGATCAAGACACAAATTTTTAAGGTGGTTCAACTTGAATTGAAATCATAATTCAAGTCTACTTCACTTAATCTTTCCTCAATTGAAAGCCACTTCAATTAAAAAGAAATATCAGGATTTACTAGAGTCCTGAAATGCCAGTCTACATCAAACATACAAGAATTACAAAAATCTTGCTAATCTAGGAGAATTACAACAGGCTCTTCTAAACCCAAACAAACACAAGAAATTATAACAAGCTCTTACTCGCCTAAACAAGATTTCTATAAAGCTAGAAACCTTAAAAGAAAAGAATAGGGCAAAGAAAAATACAATACTAGGAATTTGAGATGAAATCTTAAATAACTAAGATGAATATCAACAGATGTTTAATTCAAAAACAATGTTCAATCTGATCTTGAAGACTTGTGAGGTAGAGAAATTTGTTTTTGGACTTTTCTCAGAGAGTTTCACACTTAAAGGAGAAAGAAAATCATGTGTTAATTGTGAAAATTGAAAGGTAGTTGGATTTTTATGACTGTTGTAATGAACTATAATAGAATAACTATTTTTCAGTGTGTGAATCAATTACTGAATCGATTCAAAGAAAAATTCCAACCTTCGATTTAACACAATTTTGCAAATTGTTCTTCATAAATCGATGTATAAATCTATTTGTATAGATTTTTAAACATGAATTGATGTGGTAATCGATTTGTATTGTATAAAATAGTTTTATATAAAATCTATATTTTCTTCAAGTAGTGTTTCTGCTCAATTTGAAATATTTGTTTAAATCAAATTTCTTTTGAAATTCATTTACAAGAGATCCTAAAAAGATAAAATAATTTATAATTCCTAATGTTGATCTTCTTGAATCACAATTGTATATTTTAAAACCTATAAAACAAATTAAAATATGCAATAAAATATACTATCAAATAATAATGTAAAAACTTGATTAAAATTATTTTTTAGCATCAAAACTAAGGAATATGTGTGGCTAGGGTAACTAGGCTAACAATGGTGTTCCAACATATGATATTTTAATGAAGTAAAACTTTCAAATAAAGGCTGCACTAATGTAGACCATTAATGACTTCCCTGCATATGGGATGTTATCTGGTTGGCAAATGACTAAAAAATTAACTTGCCCGATATGCATGGAATCCACAAAAGCATTCGCCTTAAAGCATAGAAGAAAACAGTCATTGTTTAACTATCACAGATAGTTTCAATCATCCTTAGAGGTGAAACAAGAATAACTTCATCAAAAATAATGTTAAGAGATCTGAACCACCTCCAAGATTAACCCATGAACAAGTATTTAATCTAGCTTATTCCACTCCAAAAATCACAAAAACTTGGCCAATTAAAATGCCAGGATATGAGATGGATCACAACTAGACTACAAGAAGCATATTCTTGGTCTTGTCACATTGGTAATCCAACTTACGCCGACATAATCTAGATGTCATGCACATAGAGAAGAACATACTTGATAATGTGTTTTAGATAGTTGTGGAGGTTAAAGGGAAAATCAAAGAAAATATGATAGAAAGGTTGGATTTGCTAGAATACTATAGAAGAAAAAAGTTGGAGCTTAAAGAGGCTACAAATGAAAAAATATATAAACCTAAAACTACCTACACCTTGAGCTTGGATAAAAGAATGGTAGTTTATAATTAGGTTAAGAAGTTGAGGATGCCTAATAATTATACCTTCAAATTGGATAGGTGTGTCGATGTAAGTGATAGTAAGATACTTGGTATGAAAAACCTTAATTGTGTTGAGTCAATTTTTTAGAGAATTGTCCTCAAAGGTCCTGCAAGAAAAGGAATTACTCCAAATGGAGCAAAATATTCCCTTAATCATGTGCAAGCTTGAACAAATCTTTCCACTAGGTTTTTTCAACTCAATGGACCATTTGCCTATTCATTTGCCATTCAAAGCAAGGGTAGGCAGCCTTATGCCATATCAATGGATGTATCCATTTGAAAGATTTCTTAACAGGTTGAAGAAAAAAGTCAATAATAAAGATAAACCTAAAGAAAGTACATGTGAAACTTGATCGAGGAGATAGCTTAGTTTTGTCAATACTATTTTGGTCTTGATGTGTAATGCTAAAGCACAAGAGTCAGTGTGAATGATGACTAGGGTGGCGATGTAACCATGAGGCCTATTCTTTCCATCTTCAATCTTCCATGATGCTCTATTGGCTTTTGCCAAGAAGGATATTTGCATGGCAAAGAATTAAAATCAATCACAAAACACATGCTTTTAAATTATAAAAAAGTAAAGACATTTAAAGAGTAAGTATTTGTATAGCTATCTTGATAAATTATTCCATATATTTAACTTTGATTTTATCAAATTTAGAATACTAATTTCCTAAATGTTTATTCCTTGTAATATGTTTGTTCATTGGTTGAAGACCATGTATCCAAATATGCAATATGAAGACATTGAAGCAATGATCAATGCTTAATTCACTTCCTAGTTTTGCTCTTTTATAAGTATAACTAATAATTCTTTTCACATGTGATATTGTTTACAGTTATATAACGAAATTTTGATATGAAATTGTGTTATTCTTAGGTTTATAATCCTTTAAATGGTGTGGTCAATCAATATCTATTGGATTTAGCTTGGGGTCCTTTAAGGGTAGTTAAAACATTTCTAATATATTTTGTCAATCAATATAAGTTTCACACACATTAGTAGAGTCAAAGGAAAAAAGCCAATTAACAATGGATTATGTGTGAAAGGCATAGAGAATGTCACAACAGAGGAAGATGACTTCTTTAATATTTTTAAAGAGATTATACAACTTGAGTATCCAAGAATACTAATCAAAATGATGGTACTTTTCCACTATGAGTGGTTTGATCCTATGTCAGACTATGGCATGAGAGTGCAAACTAATATAGCATAGTTGAAATCAAACATACAAGATGATATACCGAGTGTGATCCCTTCATTGTTGCACAACAAGCAACACAAGTGTATTATGCACCATACCCACAAATAAAGAAAGACAAGTAAGGTTGGTGGGTTGTTGTAAAGACCAAGCCTTACAAAGTAGTTGAGGATAAACACATAGTAGAACATGCTCAGTAGAATGATCATAGGTCATATGCACCTCAGTTGATTCTACCAGATGATTCAATTCTTAGCTTGCATGATAAAGATGGTAGATATGAGGAGGTGGATGGGCTAATAGATGTAGAATAGAAAGGCGATGTTGACCAAAAGATAAAGGTTGATGAATATGAGGATAAAGAAGATGCAGAGGAGAAATCAGACAAATGATACTACCATTCAATATGTAACATGTTGAATTGTTATTCGTATATACAAATGCTAAATTACTTTATTCATATTTCAATATATTTTACTATTTTCTAATTATGTTATTTGTAAATGTTTGCATATGATAAGCCATAAAGGTAAACAAGGAGGTAAATGACAATGGTCCTAAGGCCTAGGTTCTCCCCTTGATTCCCTTAGTAGTTGTTCACCTATAGTGGCTGGTCAAAGCCAGCCATCGTTCCTCCTAGCTACACTTTCATGCATCCACACCCTGACTCACATCTAGTCTAATAGAGCCACCTATATAGGCGCCAACATAGACACTGTTGCAGCAGTAGTAGGACCCACCTTTAAAGACATAAGGGACACCATTATAGATGGCACCTCCATCTTTAAGAGTGACATTTACCCCTAGATAGCCTCCACTCCTAGGATAGCAGTACATTGTCCTAGGGAGACCATTATGCTATACAGGATGGGGTATGCATTCTTGATTATGAACTTTATTTTTTAACTATGTTTATTTTTATTCATTTAGGTTCTTTCCTGCACACTAATAGATTCATCCCCATAGCTGAGCATTAATTACACATGGTAATATTATTTTAACTTAATATTATTTATGCCATTTACATTATTGTAATTACATTCATACCATAATCTATACTGGCTGTGAAAATTTTTATATTGTGTAAAAAGCTGAAACTAAGGTTGAGCTACCCATGGTTAGCTTGTTCCACCCTAACCACATTCAAAGGGATGGCAGGTGGGTCTTGCCTTGAGCCACATAGTCCAATTTAAGCAGCTTCTTTTAACTTACATTTTTGTTATTAAAGTGTTGTATGTTTGGAAGTAAAAATATTACATTCATCATATCAAAATAATTAATTATTTTAATTTGTATGATAATTTCAACAAAATAATGAAAGACTTGGCTTAGACTTAGGTATCATATATTATAAATTAAATAATTTTTTAAAAATTAGAATTAAAAAATGTTAAAATTAATTTTTATTACTAACAAAAAATTATTTTAATAAAAAATTAAAAATAGAATTTTGGAAAATCATATTAATTAAAATTTAAAAAATTATATTTATTCCGATGAATTTCCTACAACTTTTAAGACAATATTTCTTATGTATTTTTTACAACTATTAAAATGGATTTTCAATAGATAAAAGAGGAAAAAAATTCTACAAAAAAAAAAAATCATCCCCTCAAAATCTATTTGAAAAACTATCCCCTTAAAACAATCATGATTTTCACCAAAAAAAAAAAAAATTTCTCTAATCATTTCACTAATGACAATTTTCTATTAGAAAATAAGAAACTAAGGAATGAGAAGAGCCATATTTAGGAATGCCATAGTCCATCATCTATTTAGTTATGCAATTATTTTGGAAGTTCACCTTGAATCAAATATGCACTATCTTCCTTCAAGAATTTCTTAAACCTTGAAAATAAGAAACTTTTGATTGTACCTCGAATTCGCACCCTTTAGTATAAAAATTAAATATAGATCAAAATATAAAATATTAATTGATGATGAATATCTACGGTGCACCGACACTTCATATAGCAGTCGTGTCCGCGTGTCGGAAACGTTTCCGACACTGACACTCATCGACACCGACACGAAATGTGTCGGGGCCGTGTCCGTAATTTTAAAAAGTTCAGACACCCGTTCCCTATTTCGACACCCGTGTCAAACTCGATTTCCAGCTTATTATTTGTTATGCCCTGTCATTTAATATTATGAGTACTTATTTTCATATGAAAAAATAATAATTATAATATATATGTTTACAAATAAACACAAGATTTTTAATATTTACAAATGTACCCCTATATTTTTATTATTTACATGTATCCCCCACGTGTCGGTGTCCTATATTTTTTGAAAATGTCGTATCCCCATGTCCATGTCCGTGTTTCCCCATGTCTGCGTGTCAGTGTCCATGCAATATAGATGAATATGGAAAAAAAAACAAAGGAAATTGACAAAACCAACATTATATTCTTACCTTTTGATCCATTAAAACCATTTCTATGCTACTAGTTTTGTCATCATTCTAAAAATTAGGAACTACCCAAAATGTATTACTTTAACCTTCAGTTTCCACATATGCTTTGATAAGGATACTTTATGTATGAAATCAATGCTTCCTACATTTTCACTTTCTTTGCAGCAAACTGAATCTTCTAAATCAAGTTAATTTAGGTTTTATTTTTCAAAACTAAGTAAAAATGCACCAAAGACAATTTTTGGGACATGAAAAACAAAGACTTTTAGCATATGAATTCCAATAGAGAGATTGGGTGGCTCACTCTTAACACCTAGTTTGAATTTATAGTGGGTCAAATTATATACAATTTAAGTTCTATAATGTCTCCTATGACTACCTAGTAAATTTTGACTTAGGAATCATGCTATAACAATCTGACCTTGTGCTAACCTGATGAAAAAGTAGTCTGACACTACAAAAAACTGTCGGGATTCCAACGGACAAAATCCGTTGGAATTCCGTTGGAATTAAAGCCAAACCCGTCGGAATTCGA
>JANHAO010004401.1:0-24259 GCA_026873985.1 Saraca asoca | reverse complement strand
CCTTCTATCTCCCTATTACTTTTATTGTTCTTATCTAGTTTAGGCATCTTACATTGCAAATAGCTGGTAATTGATAATAAAGATCCCTATGTGACACGACCCGTATTTGTTGGATTCTACTATAGCTACGTCCTGCACTTGTAGAGTAAAAATAATACATCAGCAAACTCACACTTATCTATTTTTACATAGAGTTGATGCCACCTTAATTTGGACAACACTTGTTTCAAATGGAAGACATGATCCTTTAAGGATTCATTATATACCACAATATCATCTAAATAGACTACCACAAAGTTATCAATGAAATCATGGAGGATGTCATTCATAAGATTACAAAAAGTGGCAGGGGCACTTATGAGTCCAAAAGGCATTACTAGAAACTTGATTGATCTGTACCAAGTTATACATGTTGTCTTTGGCTTATCTCCTTCCACAATTTGAACCTATTAATAACCCGATTTGAGATCCAGTTTAGTGAAGTAGGTGACACAATTTGTCAAATAGATCCTGCACTAAAAGGACATGGTATTTATTTTTTATTTTCACTTTGTTCAGGGCCTGATAATCAATGCACATCTAGAGACTTCCATCTTACTTCTTTTGGAATAATACTAGTGCACCATATGGAGCCTTAGAAGGCTAAATGTACCTTGCATCCAACAATTCAATTAGTTGCTTCCTGAGTTCTTGCAACTCTAATGGGGATAGTCTATATGGTGCCCTTGCTAGGGGTCTAACACCTGGTACCAATTCAATTTTATGATCCATAACACGTCTCGAGGGCAAAATATTGGGAAGTCCTTGGAGCATTACACCATAAAACTCCCCAAGCGCTCTGGCTATTGCATCACAGACTTCCACCTTTTTATCAGGCTTCAATTCAAAAATAGCAACTAGGTAAGCACATTCTCCTTTTTTCAGGCCCTGCTTGAATTGTAATGTTGACATGATCTTAATCTTGCATGCAGCCTTCCCCTATTGCATAGATCTCCCATTGACAAAAACCATGGAAGGGTTGTTTTCATCCATGATCAGCATCCCTCTCAGATATAGTGACATTGCAACTTTGGCACATAACATAAAGTCAATACCATGTATAATATCAAAATCATCAAGAGGAACTACCATCAAGTTAATCTGGCCTTCCTAATTTCCCAATTTTATAGCCATATCTTTTGCCATTCCTACAACTGGCTAGGCCTTAGAATTCACTACTTTAATTTTGCTGGAAATTTTTCCCAAATTCAATCCAAGGGACTTCACCATGCATTCAGCCACAAAATTATGTGTGGCGCCTATGTCAAGCATCATAACAATAGAATGGTTAATAACATAAGCATCAAAATGCATTAAAGATTTGTTACTAGATGTCTCTTTGATTGCACCTAGGGTATTGATCAATTGCAATGGATTAACTTTAGATGGCCCATCTGAATTGAGACTGTCTAGACCACTATCAATGACTATGGTAGAGAGCTTTTCATATTTGAGACAATCACGGGCTCTATGAGGACCATTGTATATGAAACACCAGCTAGTTCGAGGGTCTTTCTTCTTTTGATATTTTCCATTTACACTGGATTGCCTTTTCTCACTTTCATTTTTCTTTTCCACTTATCCTTGTTCCTTTCTTTACTCTTGCCTTTGTCCTAACTCTTTAATTTTCCCTTCTCATTCCCACTAGGTTTTCCCATTTGAAAGTCCACCAATCCATCTATAGCAGTAATGGCAAAGGGGAGGTCTTTAACCCATTCCATTTGTATCGATGACTACAATCTCGACATGAAGGTGAACAGTTTATCCTTTTTTAGCATGTTCCAAATATGTAGCATAAGCAAACTAAATTCTTTCATGTAATCCTTATTTCTTGCAAGCCAAGCTGTAATGCAAGGAAGGGATTGTTCCCTCAAATCCTTCTTTAAGACTTCCCATGTTTGAATATCCTCTCTGGACTCATCTTCCATGTGAGTCCTCCACTATAGTTTTGCATCACCAATCAGGTACATACTGGTGATATTCATTTTGTCTCCTTATGGAATCCAAGCAACCTTAAAATACTGCTCCATGTCCTATAAGAAATTTTCTAGATCCTTAGCATTGTGGTTGCTTATAAAGACTTCAGGATTAGGAATTCATGCCTTGTTAGAGGCACTATCACCTTCGGTGAATGTACTAACCACTGCCTATTTCATCATCACTAACTCTACATTGTAGCGAATAGGGAGCCCTAAATTGCCTCCCTCGCATCTAGCAATTTAGCACTTAATTCTAAGTATCTTGCCTCTAATTCTATCATCGTCTGGGCATTAGCAATGGCTTGGTTACCCAATTTAACCACTAACCTTTCATAAGACATGCATAAAGAAAAGGGATTCTTGATTAAAGGAGTCTCGACAATCTCCTCTAATCTTGTAACATGATTCACTGTGTTTCCACTAGCCATGATAAAAGATTTGTTCATAGAAGTTTCAAAGCAAACCAGGATCTGATACCAACTGTCACAAGGTTAATTCTATTAAATTCCAAATATTGTGCTCATATTAAGATTTTGCTTGGTCTCAGCCAATCTCACACTCACAATCACTCACTATTAAATTAAAAGTTTCAAAATGTTAAAAAGGACAACCACAAAATACAAAGAATATAATCTCCAACCTTTATTGATTTTGTATGAACACAATATAAGGAAATATCACAATACATCAATGATTTTGTATTACCAATGAAGGCTTATAGGGGCATTTATACAAGAGGGACAAGGGGAAATAATTCACACATATCTGCCATGTGGACAGATGTAATGACATCCACAATTGCCAGGTAAACTACTAATAACCAAAAGAAACTACCTCATGTGTTTTTGGTTTCACTTGGTCAGCACTCACGCAATGTCCATGTAATCATGGGTTGCCAATCCATAGCCTATCTAGCCCCAATTCTTTTATTCTTGTACATAATTGCTCATGCACTAAGTTCTTGGTGCCATTAGGTGTGCCCTACATATTGACTGCCTAGCCTGGTGCACTAGCAAGGTCTTAACGCCACACTTAACCTACCAGCCAGTAATATTTGCCTCAATCCCAACCCACTGTTCAATGCCTTAGCCCTGACAAGCCCTTTACCAGCTTGCCAACCACCTTTCTGCCTTACACTGCTTAACATGCCTTCCTTATGCTAAGTCCCACAAAGTCCAGCATAACCTAAGGCTGATTGCACTGACTCTTTTGCCATGGTCCATTACTCATCAAAAGCTATTAAAGGACAAGTGATTGTCGACTTTATTGTTGAACACCATGAAAAGGCCAACTAATTTTGTTAGAATAAAACCTTAGTAGTTATATTTCAAAGGTTCATGTCATAAAAATGATTCAGGTGTTGGAAAATTAGTTATCATGCCTAAGAAAAAACTAGTCAAATTCTTGTTTACTTTAAGTGAAAAGTGCTCTAACAATGAAGTCGAATATGAGGCACTAATAAACAACTTAGAAATTCTATTAAAACAAAGAGCACAAAATTGTGAGATTTATGGAGATTCAAAGTTAGTTGTAAAACAGATCTCACATGAATATAAGATTATTGAAATATTTGGCAATCTTAGCTAAACTTATGTAAAAATTTGATGATGTAGCAATTGAACATGTACCACGAATAAAAAATGCTATAGGCAATGAATTGCCTAAAATTACATCTACATATAAAATTAATAAAAACAAGTTTGTCAAAATGATTCAGCATCATACATGGTTTGAAATAGTCAATACACATAAAATAATGTGCAATGAATCCAGTCTTGCTTTGACATATTGGAGATCTACCATAAGAAATTATTTGATGGATTCTTCAATGCCAGTTAGTCGAAACACCCATGTAAAAGCTATAATGTTTGTTTTAGTTGATGGGTTTTCATATAAAAAAAAAAGATTTGAAGGACAACTACTAAAATGCTTGGGGGAGAAGGAAGCAATTTTTGCTTTGGCCGAGGTCCATGAAGGAATATGTGATACTCATCATGCTAGAATTAAGATGAGATGGATATTGATTCAACATGGATTTTATTGGCTGAAAATAATTGAAGATTATAGACTATGTTAAGGATGTGAAGATTGCCAAAAACATGGACCTATCCAAAGAATACCAACATGTGAATTAAAGTACATATTAAAATCATGACCATTTAGAGGATGGATAATGAATTTAATTGGTAAGATATATCCATCTTTTACTCAAGTTCATCATTTTATTTTAGTGGCCATTGTTTATTCTACAAAATGGGTTAAAGATGAGGTATTCAAAGATGTAAAGAAATTTAAGATAATAGATTTCATTGAGCATCATATTATTTGTTGTTTAAGTTTACTGGAAAAAATAATTACATATTGTGGAACCATTTTCACTTGTTGAAAATTCAAAGATTATGCTAAAATGAGGGGAATAAAAGTGTTAACTTCAACACCATATTATGCCTAAGAAAATAGACAAGTTGAATTGGCCAATAAAGTGTTCAGTAACTTAATTAAGAAACATGTTGGGTAATACCCAAGAAATTGACATAAGATGTTTGATAATGCTCTATGGGCAATAAGAAACACTCCAAAAGAGAGCATAACCTGCCTTATGAGTGAGGAAGTTTTATTAGGAGATTTTGGAAGATAGGGGGAATTCCCAAAGCAAAATGCTAATTTTGCTAGCCATGTGCCATGCTTAGAGTATAAGAGAAATCATTTTATAATTCATATACTTAATTACTCATTATTTACTTACATATTTATTCCATTTGTTGGCTTATGTATGCTCAAAGTTTGAGACTGGACATTTGTTTGATGAATTCTAAAATTTGTTTTGAAATTCATAGAAAATAATGCATAATTAAGGTGTTTCAAATTTAAGGAGAAATTATTTAGTTCATGTACCCAAAGATTTTAGGTATGTTAATTGTGTGAACATGATCTTAATTTTAAATTCCTAAGGGAAGTTGGTACTCTACATGAGTTTTAATTATTTAGAAAGGAGAAGAATATTAGTCCACATGACCCATTAATATAGATGGGCCTTAGGTTTCAAAAAATTAGGGGTAATAAGTAGGAGAAACTTGATGGTTGTTGAATCCATTAGAATTATTCTACAGAATGATGATCAATACTTAAATATTATCTCTTTTTCAATTACTTAGCCAAGCATTACATAGACATTAAAATAATCCTTATCTTTCTTCTCAAAATTTATTAATTCAAGTCTAACACCTAAATTAAATTTTTATTATGAACTAATTCAGTATTAAGCAATCCTAATCAAATTAATAAATTACAAATAGGAAGAGACTAAGACTGAAAATTAATTTCACACTAGTGTAAATCATTTAATTCATTCTACATTTTCCTTAGGTATTGAATGAAAACTGAGATCATATTCATTAATACCTTATTGTTGCCTATAATGAACTCTCATAACAATTATAGATTGTGAAGTTTAGCTAACAATAATCATAACAAACAATTAACTAATGGGTTCTTTTAGAAACTCATCTTATGTGATCGTAAATCATATAAGATAGAAAAATAATAGATAATCAAATTGAGAATAATTCAAAATAGATCTTGTCTCACACTTATAATAAATTGAAATAGAATCCCCTTGAATTGAAGAAGAAGAGATCCTATAGAGGTTGTTTTTTTAGCCTAGAGGGACTCTTATTTATATAAAAAATAAAGTGGATTAGCCCATCATGATTTTAGAGTGATCCTCAAGTAATCCTGATTTAGCTAGGATTCTAATTGATCTAGTTTCCTTTTTTTACTTTTGTTGTTGATTTTTGTTTAGAGAATGGCAAAATTAGACTTTGGCCTCTTCTAGAAAGTTGTAGCCCTACTCCTTAGAATTCCAAGAAGCTAAGCCTTGCTCAAAATAAAGGTTTTTAAGTCAAGTTATGGGCTAAAAACTGAAACAGGTTAAAAGTAGTTCAACTTATATCAGATTCTATAACTTAACTTCATAGCCCTTTTTCTTATTCAAAACTATTTAGCTTCAATTTGAGCATTGCATGAAAGTTGTAGATATAGATCTTAGCTTTATAATGGGCTTAGGTTTACACTGATTAAAGGTTTGTATCTTCAAATATCATGAAAATACAATGACTTGTTCAGGCTTTAGCAAAGTTAGCATTTAGCTTCAAATTTTGAGTTAATTTTAAACCACCAAATGTTTGAATTAGGCTTGGACCTTTGCAACAATTGTAGTCCTTTGTTTTAGAATTCCAATGATATAAGAATCATCTTAAATGGAGGTCTGAAGCTTTAGATATGGCTAAAATTCTAAAATAATGTCAAAGCACCTATCTTAATCCAAATTGCTCCTATCATAATTCCAATCTTAACACATCATAAAATAGAAAATAAGTAACTCCATTTAGCATGTAAACTTGAGAAAAGACCAAATGTAGAAGAAATAAAATATATAAATATTACAATCATTAAATTTCTCCACACTTAGCTTTTGCATGCACTTGCGCAAAGCATATAACTTGACTCAAAAATAAAATTAAACACTAACTATCCAACAATGTTAAAATTGCAAAACCATGAGCAAGGAAACTATTAAAATTCTTAAGTAACACATCATTAGCTAACACTTTTTACAAATGCAAAACTCAAAATCAATTAGTACAACAATTTCATTCAAAAGAAAGTAAATTAACTTGGTAGACCCTTATAGGATAAGTTATCCTATCATAGTGTTTTAGGTAAGTGTTTTACTTGAATTCATTCCATGAAAATGATTGCCATAAGCTTGCTTATCATCTAATCTTCACTATTCAAATCACATGCTAATACAAATCAAAAGGACTTTTCCAGTATTGTAATGGGGTTAAGAAAATAGGTAAGGCATGATATAGATATAAGAGTATAAAACCAAAGAAACTAATAAAGCATTAAAATATAAATTTAGACAAACAACACAATTATGATGTGGAATGTGTCATCATAATTTTCAAACACTTATCAACTTCTTCACTTTCTCTTTATAGTTTTTCTTTTTTCCTTGACTATTGTAATGATTACAGTTGTCTTTTCACCACACTCATTCAAGAACCCATTCTACTAATAACTCAAATGCTTAAAGACTTTTTAATGGGCCAAACAATAATGAGGTTGCATACTTAAATTTCAAAGAAATAAGATGTTATGACTTGTTTGAGGTTTAGTGATGTTAGCATTCTACTTTGACTTCTAGGTTAATTTTGAACCACCAAACATCTGAATTGGATTTGGAACTCTACATAACAATTACAAGCCTTTATTTTAGCTTTTCAATGATATAAGAATCATCCCAAACAGAGATGCAAAACTCTAGATACAATTAAAAGTCTAAAATAGTGTCAAATCATCTATCTTAATTCTAGTTATTCCTATCATAATTCCTATCTGAACATATCATAAAATATAACATAAGTAACTCTTTTTGGTAGATAAAGTTGACAAAAAAAAACTGAATAGAGGAGAAATAAAATATATAAATATTGCACTAATCAGTAGTTAATTAGTTGGATTTAGACCTTGGGTCACTAAGTAACCAAGTAAACAAGAATTTAGTAAGAAAAAAGGGACGGAGGTGCTGTGTGTTCTCTTTATAAATTGGCTAACCCATTTGTACCTAATACAATTAAACAAGAAGGGAATTAATACTCATGACACATTAAGTGGATGAGAGTGTATGAAAAAATATGGATCTATCTAAATGGGCTTTGAGTCCATTTAGAAGATAAATTATACATGTATGGGGGGAGGAGAAGCCTAATTTGGCACCTCCATATAGGGAGAGTGCTGTGAGCATCCTCTATGTGAATAGGGCCATTTTGGGTCTATTAACAGTTTAGCAAGCAACTTAAATAAAATATGATTAATAAAAAGATAAGGTTAAAGGGAAGCCTAGTAAAGGAGAAAGCTTGTTTGAGTAAGAAACTCACCTCCAATAGAATACAATAACTTGGAATGGCAAGAGAATAAGTCATGATTGTACCTAACCTAGCCATCATCACATTTTACTCCACAAAACTTGAAAAAGTTTTACATGCATTCCCTCCCCATAATGTATGGCTGGTCTCACCCAAATAGAGATCAAATCTTCTCATCTCCATTTCTCTCTTCACTCAAAAAGCTTCCTCCATTTTACTAATAAGAGCTCCATTTTTTTTTACTGGCCTTAAGTAAGTAGATAAATTTCCTCTTGTAACTTTAATATATTCTATTCTTACATGTTGGTAGATAGGATGACTTGTTTGAAGTCTTTTAATTCACCCACTAAATCTCATGGGTAGATAGGATAGTAGATTGAGAAGTTAATCCAAGGGTAAGCACATGCAATATGATCTAATCATAGAATAGGTGTAAATATGAATAGGTAAAGTAGGATTGTTCATTGCATGTTAAAGTCTTAGAGAAATTATGAATAAAATAGGGGACTACTTAGCCTAACTTTAATTGAGCTTGATAACATGCTAAGATATGACCTTGCATGATGAATCTCATGAACAAATTTAAGCTACTTCCTTTAGGGTTAGGTTTGGCCACCTTGATATAAAGGTGGAGAGAATTGGAAATTTTGTTATAAGTAGCCCTAGGATTTGGGTATTGTTATATGCATTATTTGGATGGGCTGGCAAAAGCCTAGCTAATGGAAGCCCAGTCCGCTAAAGAAGCCATTCTCAGCCAAGGCTTTGTTGAGCACACAAACTGAGAAGAAGACAGTCCACAGGGACTGATTGACGGGAAGCCTGCAAGAGCCGAATTACAGGATTAGCCTTTGTGTATATAGGACTCTGTGTAATAGATGAGACACAAGAAAATAGAGAGAACTCATTGTAAAAGAGAGCTCTGAGAGTAGAGAGCCAATGAGCTCATTAAAGAGAAACTCCTGTAGAACTATGTACACAACAAATATTTTCCCAGTAATAAAATCAACCATGGACGTATGATTCGGTACTGTTCAGATTTGGTCGAACCACGTTAAAAAATCTTGTGTCTTTCTTCTTCTTTCTTAGATTTCTCCACCAGGTTGTAGTTTAGGAGTTCACCGAATCATTTCCCGTTGGCTGAAGTTTAAGTCCTTTGTACGAACCAAATTTCATCATCAACATTTTGGCATCGTCTGTAGGGACCCATTTACTCCCTGAAGCCTCCATTGCAGCTTTATAAAGAGGCTCAGAAGGAAACTCATGAAGATCATGATAGTCAGCAACTGGGGGGTTCGCAATAAGCAAGAAGCTCCACCCCTCAATCTAAGACATGCAACCAGATAATGGAGGAAATCCTCCACAGGCTCGAATAGCTAGAAAAGCATCTGCGACCTCAAAGCCACTAGCCTTGCCATGAGGAAGGCTCTCCATTTTCTATGGAGATCGAGATGCGACCTCTCCCACAGAAGCTTAAAGTGCCTGTGATCCTACTATACGATGGGAACAATGACCCGAGTGACCACCTGGATGCGTTCAATACCCAAATGGACCGCCAGACTATAGACCCCTTGGTGAAGTGCCGCATCTTTGTCGCCACATTAGGGAGAACACCTCAGGCATGGTTCGGGCACCTCTTAGCTCGCAGCATCGGTAGCTAGGAAGAATGCCAAAGGAAGTTCATCGACCAATATCAGGCATTAAAGAAACAGCTTGTGCCCCTTGCCATCTCGTAATGATCTTCTAGCATAAGGGTGAGCCGTTCGAAGACTACATAGCCTAATTCAAGCACGAAGCCAATACAGTGGAAAATCCTTCAGAGGAAAGTATTTTAACAGTGATCTCAATAGGACTTCGCAAAGACAGAAAATTATACCAAAGCCTTTATAAGTCCTCAGCTCGAGACCTCGCTAAATTCTACAAGCGAGCTGCCAAACAAATAAGATGGGAAGAAACCTTCGGAATGGAGAAGCCCAGGCATAGAGTAGACCCCAGTGATCCCACTGCAAGCAAAAAAAGGGGTAACGAGAGTCACAATGACCCCACTCCTCATCTCGCAAAGAAGGCGAAGCCTCAACAACCCGGAGGCCACTTCGAAAGCTACAGCATCCTGTCAGATACACAAGATAGAATCTTCATTGTAGAAAGACACAATGAGGACTTCAGAAAGCCTAGACCAATGAGGGTATCCATCAAGTCCAGAGACCAAACCAAATTTTGTGCTTACCATAATGAGGTTGGACACGCCACCTCAAAATGTCGGGCACTAAAAGACACCATCAAAGACCTCATAGAAGAGGCTGACTATAGGATTATGTGGAAAGACCGTCTGGTTAGCGAGCTCAATAGGCTCAGCAAGTTTTAACCTAAGAGCCTAAACCTTCCATCAGAACCATATTCTAATCCTGTAACACTCATTTGTTATCAATGACGATCAGTTGTATCGATTATTGTATGCTGAATCAATATAAGTACCCAATTGGCCAAAAAGCCATTGTCTAGACAAGAGTTTTCACTCTATCATTGCAAGGATTCATCTAGGGGTGAGAGGGTGCAAGGCCTACCTCGTTGATACATCCAAAGCAAGCCACATTCCATGAATTGTGACCAAGGGAGTGAATTCCCCAACCACTAAGCAACGAGCTTGCTGTGGGACTGAGCAACGAGCTTGCTATCTCGCTGAGCAACGAGCTTGTTACGGGGCTGAGCAATGAGCTTGTTGTGGGGCTGAGCAACGAGCTTGTTGCCTCATTGACCAACAAGCTTGCTATGAGACTAAGCAATGAGCTTGTTGTCCCACCAAGCAATAGGCTTGCTGCGAGACTGAGCAACGAGCTTGTTGTGGTACAGACGTGTGACCCTACTTGGTGACGAGTTTTCACCTCGCCACAACAAAATAAGACCGAGGGTGAGACGGCCCCTGAGCCTACCTCAATGATGTGCTCAAATTCAATGATAGGCCACCAGCCCACTACAGTAAAAGAATGCTGAAATAAAATCGTTGCAGCTTTCATGCAACTGAGTGCCCGTAGCTCACATGTGACCCCACTCTCACTTGCAATGGATTACACGACTAGAAAGATAAAGCACGACTGATTGGCCAAAAAAAAGATTTTTATTAATCATCTGAAATTTACATACAACATTGCGAGAAGCATCTGGTACAACATTCAAGGAAAGAAAAGCTCATACAACAAAAAGACCTCGCTCAACGAGACAAAGTTACATCAAAAAAAGAAATGCAGAAACAAAGGCAAGGAGCGCAAAGACCTGGCACTACCATTCCTGTAAGAAAGCCAGCTACTAGTTAGTGAACTCATGCCTACAGGAAGGATAGTGACCTCCAGTTGCTCTTGCTTATATTCCTCCGGCATATCCACTTGAGCCAGACCCAAAGCAAATCAAAAAGTCATAAGAAGCTGGCTGGCCAGGTAGTAGCTCACAAGCAACACCTGGAGGTGATCATTCAAGATCTGCACAAGACTCCCTAGGAGACCACCAGATGGATCCTGTGATGAAGCCATGTGCAACAGGCTATCCATGACTCCTAATACTCTACAACAGACCATCCATACCTCGATAAGCTTCATCAGAAGCAAAGTTGACAGAAACGTAGGGGACTCTTCAGCCTCTTCCATTCAAACTCTTCTAAGGCAAAAGGAAAAAACCCCACGGGTATAAAAAGACCCACTTAGTCCCCTGAAGGATCCAGAAGGCATCCAATGGATTTTCATCCAATAGCCTAAAACCAGCGGTAATGCCATGCCAATGGCCAAAAATGGCACACTGAAGAAAGCATGGTCTAAAGTACAATGAAAAGACGTCTGAAATGACACTTCAGTCAAGGAAGGGCATTGACTAAAGATACAAATTAAGCCTCAGAAAACTAACAACTCCTGGTTCGCAAAGTAAACTAAGAGTTAGGGGGCTTATGTTATAAGCGAAAAATGACCTCAAAGGATCACGACAGACCAGAGGTCAGATCGTCCAGCTCACTAAAGATGCCCAGCAAACTTTACCTCACTCATTACCAGACAACGATGCAATAAAGTGATCATAAGATCAGCTTATCAAGTAGTCGACCATCCTGCTCGAGCTCGCTACCTCGCTATAGTGGCACCGAGCTCACTACAGCGACCTCCTATAGTGACCCCGATCAAGGAACCTTAGCTCGGGATGATGAAAACCCCGCATGATATGACCACACCAAGCTGAGGATGCTTACAGATACAAGTCCACACCCGACAGGAGGGACCCATCCTGCAGCCCACATCCTGCAACAGCCAGATTTTAGCTTTTATTATCTTTTCCATTTATATCTTGATGGAACATAACTGTAGCTTGTAATTAATGCATGTAAGTCCTCCTTCTATAACTAGGATCACATTATTAGAGAAGAAAAGGAGAGACTAGCATATTATAAGCCAATACTCTGTAAAAATGATTCCGAATATCAATAAAGTCTCTGTCATGGACCTAGGGTCCGGTGCCGCCCAGATTTAGCCGAACCACGTTAAAAACACCATGCCACACTTCTTTCTCTACCTTTACCCCATTGCCCTTCAAAAGCATTATAGGATCCCAGAACTCATCTCCCGTTGGCCGGAATCTAGGACTCTTTGCATGAACCAAATTCCAATGTCAACAAGTACTAAAGGATAGAAGATGTTTGAAGTTTTAAATTTTGTTCAAGATGGGTTATGTGTAAAGATTGAATTTTCTATAAACATATATGTTAGTTTTAGTAGCAATCATGATATAAATTGTTGAATAATTGCTCACAAATCCTATATGATTATTGCTTGCATTTACATGAGTAAATGATTAAAAAACTTGAAAATCTATGAAAGGGCATGGTTTAGCCACTAGAAGTTTAGTGTGTAAAATTTGATGATTTAAATTCTTGCATGGCCTATTTGTTCAAAATATGTTCTTACATAAAATATTGTAAAGGCCTATGTGCATTCATGCATGAATCAATTAATAAAATTTATTAGATGATTTTATTAACTTTGTTTATGATTGAGCTTGATATGGTAATACGTCCAATCCACAAAAATTAGGTCATGAATGTATTATTTTATTATTTGGATTACTAGCCTCTTTTGTGTTTCATGGAAGAGAATGATTACTCTAAAAATAGGCTTTATGGTCAAATGAGAGGTCCAAATTAGGCATGTATTCCTTGATTTTCTTGTTTGAACCAGTGGTAATTAAGTATGAGCTAGAACATTCAATGGTAAAGATGGGCTTATTAGGCTCTAAATGGCTTATTAAGCCCTAATGTTCAAATGAGCATGCAAAGTTTAAAGTAACTAAGTATATGTTAGAAGCCTATAATATCAGGGTTAGAAATGCAATTTAGGGCAACGACAAATAGATGATATTGGAAAATAAATAATTAGAATAAAGTTGATTAAAACAAACCGAAACTATGTATGGATATGTTTCGACCCTAACAACTTGAGTGATAAGGAATTTAACAAATTTTATATAATGGATGTGCTTACAAGTATGTTTCGGCCAAGCCCTAATGCAAAGGTAAAAATTTGTCCTCAATGTTATGTGAAGGCTCCAAAGGCCTTGTGTATGGAAATATGATGAATTGTAATCACATGTGATGAAATATGTGCATATTGTGATTATGGGAAAAGCCATAAATTGGCAAGGGAAATAGGGTGATTAAGTGGAAGCAAATGCGCTTGCTATATAAATATGAGAAAAGAAGGATAAGGCTAGCCTTAGAGAAATAAAGAGAGAAGATATAGATAAGATTAGCCTGAAAGAAACAAAGTGGAAAAATACATGCTTGTATATGCATGTATTACTATGTTTAATCGTTATTCTGTTACTTATGTTCAAATTTTTGTTATGCATGAGTATTGTGATTGAGTATGATCATGTATGAATATGTGAATAAGTATAATTATGTAATGAATATGCAAATATGTATGAGTATACATGAATATGTGAAAAATCATGCTTATGCTTCTAATTTATAACTAATGAGGAACACATGAGGAACAAAAATGTTAACAAATGAGAGAAATAGTTTTTTCATGCTTGAACGTATGTAAGAATTTTAGGTAAGGTACAATAAGGTTAAAACACTGAAGATTTCTAGGATTATCAGAGTGCTTTGTATGAAGTTTGCTCACAAAGTCTTTATGGCTTACCTTTATTGTGATAATACTTTTTAGGTGCCACTCCACCTCCATTGGATATCGGTGTATAAAGACACTTTGGTCATCATCGAGGCTCACTCAATGGGGACTGTTCCTATCAATGTCCACTACTTTATGTTTATAAACTTTCATAAAAGTTGGATTTTATATAATGTTAAGGTTGAATATCTAGCAAGGCTAGATATTCCCACATAATTTGTTGAAAGATACTTTCATAGGATTTTTCAATGACTCATGTAGTTGACTATTTTTTTATAGAGCACAGGACTTGCTCTAGCTTCAACTTAGGGGGATAATGCTTGGCATCATTTTTGTATAGCCATGTATATGACTACTTGGCTTGACACATGGGCAGGTTACATTACACTCTTGATGGTTACATTTTGGTTTATGCATAATCTTTGCAAGTAGAATAAGATCTTAGGCTAGTTTAGGGGAATCTAGATGGGGTCTTACAATACCAACTTCAAGTATGGCTTGAGCTTGTTTAAGTCATTGAATTTCTTCCTCTAATGTAGTAATTTTAGACTTAATAGAAGCCATATTTTGAGAGTTAGCTTCGACTTCTTTAGTTACCACGCTACATTGTTTGAGCAATTCTTGTTACATCATGGTTGCGAACATAGAAAATTTGATTAATTCTTCTTTCCTCTAAGTTAAAGAATGCAAACTTGATTCAATTGTTATAGATTTGTTAATGGTTTCAAATAAAAAAGGGAATTTTTTTGAAAGGTTTAAAATGAAAGACTTTAGACCAATTGTAACTTCAATTTCAGTGGTATCTTGTGGGACTTTCAAAGTTGTGTCTAGAGATTCTTTCTTTTCTGAACTTGAAAGAAATAAGACTAAATTATCATCTAGAAGAGCATCTAGAATCCTATTACATTTTGGATTTTGACTTTTTGCTTTGTTGAAGGACCGAAAACATTGCCTTTTAATCTTGCTTTTGTTAAAATAGAAGTTGAGATTTCTTTTTCTTCAACCAAAATTAAAGAAGCCAAAGCAGCAATGGTATTATCCTCCTCATCAACCAATTGTTGATTCAATTCAAAATTTTCTTCTTCTTTTTGGACCACATTTTTGTCAATGATAGCTCGAAAATCATTCATTTGGTTAGTGATAAGATGAAAAGAAGTGAGTGGAGAGTTCGATAGTGTTTTTTTTTTTTTTTATAAATGGACTTAAAGAAGTGGGAATTTGTTTAGCTAAAATTGGAGTTGATGAAATGGTAGTCAAAAGTTGCTTGATTAAATTAGGAATCAGAGTTTGGGTCATTGAAGTTATCTTTAGATCAGGAAAAATTTGATGTCTGATCATTTGTATTTTTTATTGGCCCTGTAAGTGTTGGTTCTTTAATATTTTTCTCAAGGACTGATAATTCCCTAAAGTAAGAAATTTGAAATGATATATGTTAAAATGAATATGAGATAAGGAACATAAGTCAAAGTTATAATCACTAACTCTAGATTGAGAAGTATCTCTTGGGTTTGGAGTAGTTTTATTAGAAAAAGAGGATAATACATTAATAGGCTGAATTCAGGGGTTAAAAATAGACTTATCCTTTGATGTCAAAGCTCAAGTGGAATCAATTTTCTTGTTAGAAAGCTTTATAATTTTCTTGGCTTTCTTTAGGGGCTTTTTGACTGACTAATTATTGGCCAAAGCTAATTAAGTCTTCCTTTGGTACTTTGTTTTTTGAGTGGCAATTGACTCGTCATCCTCATCAAAGGACATCTCATTGGCTTCATCATGTTTTATATGAACTTCTTTAGCCATTTTCTTAGACATCTTTCTCCCTTGCAATGTTTGAGATTTCAATGGGCATTGTTACAGCTAAAATGAGAAATCTACAAAAAGGTTAGTATGATAAAAGCCAAAGTGAGTTTCAAAGCTGAAAAAATTATCTAAAGGTTTCAAAATTTGGGCCATGTTTATATTTTGACATTGAAAGGATAAGGATATTGATAAGCAAGACTGGCATAAGGGTTGAGTTTTGAGTTTAGTTGAACTATTTTTGCTAGATAAAAAGGTGCATTAGGAAAAATATATTGGTTTTGGTTTAAAAGATGGAGTTTTAATATCCGGCCTAACTCATGGGCTTTTCTACTAGGCATTTCACCATTTTTGACTGTAATAAGCATCATGTGCCTCTTTTTTCTTTAAAAGAAACTCATCGGCCTCATGACTGGTATAATCATATTCAGCCTTATAGTATTTTTAAAGGCAACAAATCTCAGCATAATGCATACCTGTAGTCTTAGATGATGCTTCCAGCATCTGTATAATGATATAGTGGTTAAGTTTGTCAGCAATACTCATATTGAAATACATATGTGTATGAGACAATCACCATTCTAAAAACATGTTTGTATATGCAAGACAAGGTGAAAAGTTAGGCAACTCAAAATAGGTACCCATTTTAGTATTTATACTCTTGACTCGAGAACATTTAGATGGCTTTAAAGTCTGCCCCTGATATTTTCTGTTCAAAATAACTTATGGACATTCTTGAATGAGACCAAATTGCTAAGGAAGAATATTTAGCAAATGAGTTCAATCCTTAATGTTTGTTCTCAAGGAAGGCTAGTAAAAAGAAATTAAAGGCAAAGGAATTTGGACCTACTTCAATGCTATGTGCATTAGATAGATCAGGGTCTAATGTGAATCAAAATGGCCCATAGGACCAAGAAGAGAACAAGGACAAATATTATGAATGATGCTCATTAATTAAAGAATAAAATTGAGAGAAAAAATAGTCAAAAAGCTCCCTAGAAGATTTTGACTTAAGATCCTTAGGGTAGTGGCATGCAATAACAGAGATCCATATGATAAAGTTTTGGCTGAGTTGTCAAGTTTCTTTACAAAAGAAAATTTTCCCATAAAGTTGCAATCAACCGAAGTTGAAAATCCAAAATTGGCCCCCTAGATTGGAAAATGAGTCATTATTTTTGAGGTGTTGAATTGCCAAATTAATGTTTTCAAAAATATTAGCCAGAAGTGAAGGACCCAAAACTTAGCTTTGACCTTCCTGAAGAAGTGTAACTAAAGGAAGAAGAGAAGAAGCTATCTTTAAAGATGAAACATGATAAAGATGTTTATAAAGCCAATAAAGTAAGAAAGTGACATGCTTGCTATCAAAAACTAGTGAATTTGATGCTCCTTGAAAGGTTTTTATAAAAGTCGAATATATTAAATTTTTAAAAGTAATGATAACTAGTTTTTTGAAATCAATATTTAATGAAGCAAGAAGTCACAAAATAACTTTGTTGTTCAGCTTTAGGCCAATTAACTCTAAAACATAAAAAATTGAAGGACCATTCATACTATAGGGCACATACATGTTATTGGTTGAAGGTAACCAAAAAAACATAACAGCTTCAAGTAGAGAAGGGATGCATTTTATGGAGAACCACATGTAAAGTGGCTAATGTAAGCTACCAAGGGACACTTCTTTTCACATGTGTCTTGTTCAATGTGAAGTACTTGATTCATCTTGACTAGATAGCTAAGAAAGTTTATGACTAAATATTGGGAAGCATGTTTATATAGTTTGACTCATTTTATTTTGACTTAATCAAGGTGTCAAAAATATTTCAAGCAACTCAAAGTAAGGGTCGATTATCATTATAGTCTAGATTGTTTTGACAATGAGAAAGGGAGTCGAAATATTATCAAGAGATATTCAAGTTAATGCATGATGTTTGTTTGTTAAGATTCGATAGCTTACCTACTAGGCATATGACTAGGACCATTAACATGTGAGAAGAGGTAATGGATGGTTATCAAGTACTTTCTTAAAGTAGTTAATCACATTAATACTTTATTTAATTTTGTGCAGTTTTTTTAGCATTTTGAGGTTTAAACCTTGTACTAGACACATGTCCAAAAATTAAGGTGGTAGTTATGTGAAGTAGTTTCTTATGCTAATTGTTTCAAACATTATAAATAGGATTGGAGAGAAGAATTATAGGCATCACTTTGCCATTTTCATGACTTAAGCTTCCAGATTACTTGTACTATAACAATCTGCTACTTTTCAACATTGTTGTTAACTTAGGTTTTAGATTCAGACACTGCCTAACTTGTAATTTATGTGTATTGTGTGCTCCTATAATGCATATTTTATTGAAGTGAATTCAAGTTTATTTCTAGCTTTTATCTATTCATACAAGTTCTTGTTCATGCTATCTCTAACTTGAAAGACTCATAAGGATCAAAATTCCACCATTTGTTGTAAGGATCCACTCTTTAAAATTCATCTTAAACAGGTTGATCTTATCATCAAAATTTGAATTTTAAGCTTTAATGGGAAGATCTTATCTCTATGCATTTTGTTTTTAAGAGATCTTATCTCCTTAGTTTGTCGAATATCTTATTTTCAACATTTTTCTACTTGTTTTGCATATTGGGTCTGTTTACCTCCATCTCCTAGTATGTGTGGGCAATGATAATCTTACTATAAAGATCATCAAGTTTGCTTGAGTTCCACCCCTAGGCCCTTATCTTGCCAAGTGCTAACCTTTCTATTACTTGCCTTATTGCTTCTTCTACTAAAGTGGTAATAGGAGTTTTGAAAATTTGGAGTCAAAGTTTCAAAGTCCTTCACTCTCATACATTTAGTCTCCCATCATGTCCTCCTTGTATTCATTTGCTAGTGGGGTATCTTAGAAGCATTCTCATGGTGATGAAAGAAAAGCCAAGTAAGATTTTTTTTTTTTTTGAAATCCATTCGCATTCCTCCAAGCCTATCAAGGGTTCTTCCAGCCTTTAGTATGGTTGAGGAAAGATGAAATGGGGATACTTTGAGGATGTCTCCAAAGTTCCCTTATCCATTAGAGAGGCATTAAGAATCCCTATTTAGTTTCCATTAAAATGAACTAGAATGGTCTACATTTATTCCTCTCTTGGTTTATTTTGCCAATGAGCCACCCTTTCTCTTCTTGGAGGTTTTTTAGTAGGTCAATATTCAGTTTTCATGCTTGGGCTACAAAACAATTTTACAAGAGAAGTGCAAAGTTTGAAAAGAGCCCTTGAAGCTAGCAAGAGGGAGTTTATCTAACTACAAGGAGTAGTAGTTACCAAAGATGATCAATTGAATGATCATGAGGGTAAGATTAGGAAATTTTCTTTTTCTTTTTGGGTCTTTTTCTCTTATTGGTTCAGCTTACACCCTTTCTCTTTTATTTTCTTTAGCTCAAGTGCTAGAACTCCAGTTGGAGTTATCTTTAAAGAAAGATGAGATCATCGTCCTTTTTGAAACATACTCTTGTCATGAGAAAGGGATCTTCACTCTGAAGTAGAGGATTTGGGCTTTTGACCTAAAATGTCACAACCCTATTTTCAGTGTTTGTGACTGCATGGAAACCGTCTAACTATTGGTGTCCACAAGCTTGATTAACTAGAGGATTTGAGTTTTATTTTTTGCCTTAGATTCCTTGCTTTTATAAATGTGATTACATTAACTTATTTATTGTTATTTTTAAGTGATCATCATTGCACCACCAATAGACTTCAAGAGCAAAGTAAGTTACTATTCAATAATTACATACTTTAATTTGTTTTTCACATAATCATTCAATCTAAACACATCATATATAATTTAGAAAATCTATAAGAGCTAATTGTGGAGGTGAAGTCACCAACCAATAGACTAAAACCATTTT
This sequence comes from Saraca asoca, assembly GCA_026873985.1. Classification (NCBI taxonomy): domain Eukaryota; kingdom Viridiplantae; phylum Streptophyta; class Magnoliopsida; order Fabales; family Fabaceae; genus Saraca; species Saraca asoca. The sequence continues at coordinate 4,463 of JANHAO010004401.1, read as the reverse complement.
TGGAATTACCATTGATCTCCTTGGGGTAGGTCCAACTAAAAAACCTATAAACCATTAAGTGTGAGTCCAATTGACTTAGTGAGTAAATCCTACTCTACCAAAATATACTAGTTTGATAATTGTTATTATATAAGTAAAAAATTAAGACAAAAAATGGGTAATACATTTCAACACATTTAGAACTTATACACATACACAAGCAATTTCACATTCAAGCACCTTCTTTATGGACCAACATTTCATGTATAAGGGTTAACATTAGAACCCAAGAGGTGTCCCATGACACTTTGTTCCCGTTTTGCACCAAAAAGGTGATCCTATGGTACTTTTCTTCCTAGTTTGGTGTATAGATAACAGGATTCAAAAGGTAACCATGCAATACCTTGTTCCCCATCGAGACCAAGAGGCCTTCCACATGTCACTTTGTCCTTTTTTAACCTTGGCCAAGTTTAACTTTCATGCATTGCCACATTCATCAATTTTCATGCACTCCTTACTTTATGTATATAGTACAACTATAGAATCTATCTTACAGAACAAATATACATGTCGCATAATCCATTCACATAACAAGATATCACAATCCGATTCCCAACATCCTTGACTAGCATGGAAACTAACCAATCCTTGGTTACAACAAGCCTTTTTGTTATGTTATTTACCTTATTTAATACTTTTTAATAATTCTTTTTAATTTACATGAATGACTTAAAGTTTGTAGGTATTTCTAATGCACTCATTTAGCTATATTGTACACGACTTGCTAGAATAAGAGGAAACATTTTGTTCATTATGTTATGAATTTGTACAAAGTCTCTACAAGATAATATTACCTAATTCCTTGTGTCCTCTTCTATCACTATGATATTAGAACCATATATAAGTAAGGCTTAAAGCAGATACCCTATTTCTTTGTGTATGGGATGGAATGTGGCTGACATTGTGACATCCTAATTGTGGCTGTATGACTCTCAGCCTTGCACTCAAAGCTGTGTACCTAACTTTGGTATCCACATTAGAAAGCATGATATGATTGCTTATACGACTATTAATATGAAGGGTAAGTCTAATTGACTCAATAAGTAGGACTGGTAAACCTACTATTGAGGTTACATACAAAACACACGTACATATGCATGTAGGTATAGGTACTACAACACACGTTATAGAGAATCATGATCTTCTTAAAGCTACATAGAGTCTATCCATTATCATCTATCATAGTATCTAATATAGAAGCCAACATACAGATTCATTCATTTCTAATGATTTCATATTATTATTAACACAAAAAGCATTATAAGCATAACAGTGTAAACATGTCATGTCATAACCCATATCTCATACCATTCCAAGTAATCGCATATTTATTCATCAGACAAGTTTATAATTTATAGCAAGAATAATAATCATGGAAAGAAATACATAGCATCCAAGCTAAATATTCAAATGTGTGGTGTTATGTGCATACAGTGCATATTCTCTTCGTTGTTCCTTGGTCTGCCCTTATCTCTTTCTCCTCCAAACTTATCTTTCTAGGTATTGCTTCTCCCCCACTCCTTGTGGTTCTTGGCTAAATAGAAGTCAAATCAAGGGCTATGGAATGCATTTCACATTTTCTCTGCCTATAGGTCTTGCTTTCTGAGCTCAATGATGCAAACAAGTCATATGCAAGATTATGTACACTGCATGCTTAACTTCTCATTTCACAGTGGTTCTTCCTCATTGGGCCTTTTTATAGTATTCTTGACCCATTGGGCTTTTCACAATATTTTTATTTATTTGAAAATTCAGGAATAATAAGGATAACTAACAAAATTTAAAATATAGCAAAATGAGAAATATGAAGCTTTGAAAATGAGAAAACAATGAGTATAACTGCTAAATCTTGAAGGAAAATGTTGAATAGAGATAAAAAAAAATAAATCTTAATAAAATTTAATGAACAAAAATAAATGACTTAGCTTGAGATAGGCTTGACTCAACTTGATTGGATTTGATGTAATAGCTAAAAATGTAAATGACAAGCTTGACATAGGTTTTATCCAACTTGATTGGGTTTGATTTAAGTAAAAAATTAAAAGTATAACATGTAAATAACCTAGCTTGATTAGCTTGATCCAAGTTAATTGGATTCAATTTAATAGCAAGATAAATGTAAAGGTCTATAATGTAAATGACCTAAGTTGAGGTAAGCCTAATCCAACTTGACTAGATTTGATTTCATAGTAGATAAATGTTAAAGCATAAAAGTAAATAACCTAATTTGACATAAGTTTGATTCAGCTTGACTAGATTTGGTTTAATAGTAATAAAAGATAGAATGCAAAGAATGGATTTTTCCAAGTTTTTAAAATTTTGAAGCAAGAAAATAATTATTGTTATAGATGATTTCCGGCATTGGTTGAAATGGGTTGGTGAAGGCCTAATAAAAGACAAGTCCAATCGGGAAAGGCCTAGGATCACTCCAAGAATTAAGGTCATGTGGAGAGGGCACTGGCTCACTAGCTGCGAGCTTGAGACATGATGGGTTCCAAGTGGAAACCTTAGCTCACTAGCAAGCTTAATATAGAAGTTTTAGCTCGCTAAGGATAAGTCCCAGCCTGCATGACCAGTAGCTTGTCCTATACGAACTCCCCGTTGCTAAGCACAAACTCGAAATCGCTGACCTTTAGCCAATAGTGACCCTCAGATGTGAGCACAAACTCACATACCACACCTCCTTCCCAGCCATATGCTCGCTGAAGTCAAACTAGAAATACATAGGCCTATAGACAATCCATCAAGCCCTTCTACCAATGGTAGCCTGAGGGGCCCACACACAGAAAGCAAATCTATCTAAGCCGACTTGCAGGAGCTTGTATTGTCTTGTACATCTATTATTTGACATAACTTATTTACTGTATGTAAGATTATATTTATAACCTCTCAACCTTTATAAATATGAGGAGAGAGGCCATTGAGAGGGGACTTCTGGGAGAGAGGCGGAAGCTCTGTCAAAATTGTGAGAAAGTCTTGTATACTGTAACTATGTCAATGTAAATAGTGAAACCACCGCCTAAACGTGAATACAATCAACGTGGATGTAAGGGTCGATCTAGCTTTAACCGAACCATGATAAAAACGCTCTTGGTGTCTATTCTTCTTCTCCTTCCTTCTCTTTATTTCCCATTCACAAGTTTGCTATTCACAATCTGGGTGTTAACTAAGATCTGGGTCCATCGAACCAGATTTTATCATCAATATTTTGGTGCTAGAAGGAGGGCCCCAAACCTTTGAACTATTTTCTCTCTATTTCTATGATTTGCTAAATAGCTACAATGGCAAGAGAAAGAACCACCAGGAATACTAGTGCTACCACAGGCCAACCTAGGAGTCATGTGGAGCAGCAAGAGTTACCATTGGGGGGCTTAGTATTCCTAACTATAGGCATCTCTACTCCCTTTGCAATGGGCACTGTTAATAATGTGGTGCCATCAACTTCTCACCAGCTTGTTGCTTTTGAGAATGACGAAGTTCAAGTATGGCTTCAACATCAGGAAGCACTTAAGAACATCGTGAAAGAACTGACCAAAGTGGTTAAAGCACTGGCACAGACACGGGATCAAGGAGCATAAAAGCAAGTTCAGGTTGTGGCACTTGAATGGGGCTAGCACGCCAATACAGCTCATCCCTCTTACTCATAGGAAAGGTCAAAGGCTCATTAAATCTGTAAAAGCTATGGTGGCCAGTGATCTGAGAGCTTGCATCGTTCAAAAAGCTCAAATAGGTCCCACTAGAGACATATCCCAAGTTGCTATACCCACGACTAGGAGAGAGATAGGAGCTAGTGATTTTTCGCCTGGCAATTCAAAGCACGTGACCCAATGGTTGAAGAACTCCTCCAAAAGGTAAAGCAATTGGAAGAGCACCCCCAAGCTCAAGATAGTTAAGATCACTATGAAGAGAGGACTCCATTTACCAGTGAGATAGAGAAGCAACCTCTTCCTTACAAGCTCAAGGTCCTAACGATCTCACAATACAATAGGGATAGTGACCCCTATTACCATCTAGACGCATTCAATATTCAAATGGATCTCCAAACAACTAGTCCTTTGGTCAAGTGCAATGTCTCCCCAGCTACATTAGGGGATATTCCCCAGACCTAGTTTAAGAATTTTCTAGCATGCAGCATTGGCAATTGGGAGGAATGCTAGGCAAGATTCATCAACCAGAATAAAACATTGAAGAAGCAGCTCGCACTGCCTTGCCATCTCACAATAGTCTTCCAATGAGAGGATGAATCCTTGAAAGACTATGTTACTTGATTTAAATGTGAGATTGACATCGTGGAGAGCCTATTAGATGAAAGAATCCTCATGGCAATCTCCACAGGGCTGCGTAAGGATGGAAAGCTTTATGAGAGCATTTACAAGTCCCTGGTGAAGGACCTCATTGAATTTTACGAGCGAGCTACCAAGAAA
>JANHAO010004400.1:0-24289 GCA_026873985.1 Saraca asoca | reverse complement strand
GAGTGGATCACCTTAATAGATTGATGGGCTATTTTGCATCCTCTTATAGATTATATATTAGCCCATTTTTTAACAAAACAAAAAGTATAATTATTTGTAGTCCAATAGAAGAATTATAAAATAATTCTTACACGTCTTTCTTCTTTAAAATATATACATGTGTATATATTGAAGTTTAAGAGGCAGTCCTTTACTTTGTCCCATAAAATTTCAACAATGGTTATACCCCATCATTGGTAATGATTCAAACCATCTGTAAGTAACTTAGCGGAGGTTCATCGAACTGCCATAAAATTAGTTGCCTTTCACGTATTGGCGATTGTTTATGGTAACTGCTGGAGTTCCATTTCTTAGTGTTATTTAGGGGGGATTTGTATTGCGGGAGTTAACCGCCACTTAGAATATATTTAACAATAGTTAAAATTGCTTTTATATTTTTAAAAACATTATCTTTTGTAAGACTTACGGTAGTTTAAAGAGCTTCTATTTTTTTTTGTTTTTTGCAAAATTTTATTTTAAAGTTATTATGGTTTAGAATCATCTTTATATTTTTTTTTCAAAATAAAGAATTTTAAAGGTGGAGGTGGTTGATAGCTGGCTGTAATATTTATTTTAAATTTCTTTAACAAAGTAAGGTAATTTGTAACCGTCCTTATATTTTTTTTTTATGTGAGTGTGTGTGTGTGTGTTTTTTTAAAATTTTCGGTATCAACCTGTTAACAGTGGAATTTGGTTCGGGGCCAAGTCCTTGTCAACGGGAAATTAGTTCTATTACCAAGCTATTTTCTATATCAAGAAGAGGTGCAATAACGCAGATAGACAAAAAGAAGAAGGGAGAAAGACAAAGTTTTAACATGATTCGGCTAAATCTGGACGGCATCGGATCCTACGTCCACGACGGGGATTTTATTAATATGAAGGATTGTTTATACAGAGTTTTGGCTTATAATATGCCAGCCTCCTCTTTCTTCTTCTAATAATGCAATCCTATTTATAGAGGAAGGAGGAGTTACATGCATTAATTACAAGCTACAACTGTGTTACATCAAGATATAAATAGAAAAGATAGTAAGAGCTAAAATCTGACTGTTGTAAGATGTAGGCCACAGGATGGGTCCCTCCTGTCGGTTGTGGACTTGTATCCGTAAAGTGTCCTCCACTCGGTGTGGTCTTACTGTGCGGGGTGCTCGTCATCCCGAGCTGAAGTTCATTGCTTGGAGTCGCTATGGGAGGTTGTTGTAGCGAGCTCGGTGCTACTATAGCAAGCTCAGGGCCGTTGTAGTGAGGTGCAGAACTCGAGCAGGATGATTGGCTGCTTTGCGAGCTGATATCAGGACGACTTCGCTATGCTGCTTTCTGATGGAAGGCGAAGCGAAGCTTGCTGGGCGCCCTTGGCAAGGTAAGGGGCTTGGCTTCTATTGGGTTCGAAGCTCGTTCTTTCGAGGTCGCTTTTCGCCTATAACATAAGCCCCCTAACTCTTGGTTTGCTTTGCGAACCGAGAGTTGTAAGTTTTTCGAAGCTCGATTCATATCTTCAATCAGTGTCCTTCCTTGACCGGAGTGTCGTTTCAGTTGTGTTTTTACTTTGCTTTAGACCATACTTTCTTTAGTGTGCTATTTTTGGCCGTTGGCGTGGCATTACCACTAGTTTTGGGCTATCAGATGAAGATTAGTTGGATGCATTCTGGACCCTTTGGGGAGCCGAGCGGGTCTTTTTATACCGGTGGGATTTTTTCCTTTTGCCTCAGAAGAGTTCGAATGGAAGAGGCTGAAGAGCCCTCTACGTTTCCATTGGCTTTGCTTCTGACGAAGCTTGTCAAGGCATGGATGGTCTGTTGCATAGTGTCAGAAGGTATGGATAACCTATTACACATGGCTTCACCACAGGATCCGTCTGGTGGGCTCTTAGGGAGTCTTGTGCAGATCCTGGATTATCTCCGCCCGGCGTTACTTGTGAGCTGCTACCTGGCTAACTAGCTTCTTACAACTTTTTGATTTGCTCTGGGTCTGGCTCAAGTGGATACATCGGAGGAATATAAGCAGGAGTAGCCGAAGGTCGCTATCCTTCCTGTAGGAGCAAGCTCACCGACTGGCCTTCTGCTCTTTCTTGCAGGAATGGTAGTGCCAGGTCTTTGAGCTTCTTGTCTTTGTTTCTACATTTCTTCTTTTGATGTAATTTTGTCTCGTTGAGCGAGGTCTTTTTGTTGTATAAGCTTTTCTTTTCTTGTATGTTGTACCGGATGCTTCGTGCACCATTGTATGTAAATTTATGATGATTAATAAAATTTCTTTTTGGCCAATCGGTCGTGCTTTATCTTTCTGGTTGCTTAATCTGTCGTGAGTGAGAATGCGGTCACATGCTAGTTGCGTCTGGGAAATCTCATTTAAGCCATGAGAGTTCGTCCGCATGAGAGTTATGATTTTTCATTCATATGCTAGTTACGGGCAGTCAGTTGCATGAAAGTAGCAATGATTTTATTTCAGCATCCTTCCGCTGTAGCGGGCTGGTGGCCTATTATTGAGTTTGAGAGCATCACCGAGGTAGGCTTTGGGGCTGTCTCAGCCTCAGTCTTATTTTGTTGTGGTGAGGTGATAATTCGTTGCCAAGTAGGATCATACGTCTGTACCACAGCAAACTTATTGCTCAGTTTCGCAGTAAGCCTATTGCTCAGTGGGACAACAAGCTCATTGTTCAGTCTCGTAGCAAGCTATTGCTCAGCGAGACAGCAAGCTTGTTACTCAGCAAAACAGCAAGCTCGTTGCTCAGTGGTTCGGGAATTCGCTCCTTTGGTCGTAATTCATAGAATGTGGCTCGCTTTGGATGTATAGACGGGGTAGGCCTTGTGCTGTCTCACCCCCGGATGAATCCTTGCAATGACGGAGTGAAAACTCTTTGTCTAGACAATGCCTTTTTTGGCCAATCGGCAACTTTCATTAATTCAGTATACAATAGTTGATACAACTAATCACCATTGATGACAAATGAGTATTACAGGATTAGAATATGCTTCTGATGGAGGATTCAGGCTCTTGGGTGGCAACTTGATGAGCCTGTTGAGCATGCTGTCCAGGCGGTCCTACCACATAATCTCATAGTCGAACTCTTCTGATGAGGTCTTCGATGGCATTTTTTAGTGCCTGACATTCTGAGGTGGCATGTCCAGCCTTATTGTGGTAAGCACAAAATCTGCTTTGGTCTCTGGATTTGATGGGTAGCCTCATTGGTCTAGGCTTTTCGAAGTCCTCATTGTGTCTCTCTATGGAAAAGATTCTATCTTGCATATCTAACAGGATGCTGTAGCTTTCGAAGCGGCCTCTAGGTCACTGAGGCTTTACCTTCTTCGCGAGATGAGGAGTGGGGTCATCGTGACTCTCGCTACCTCTCTTTTTGCTCGCGGTGGGACCATTGGGACCTACTCTATACTTGGGTTCCTCTATTTTGAAGGTTTCTTCCTATCTTATTTATTTAGTAGCTCGCTCATAGAATTCAGCGAGGTCTCGAGCTAGGGACTTATAGAAGCTTTGATATAATTTTTCATCTTTATGAAGTCCCGCTGAGATCATTGTTAAAATACTTTCCTTTGAGGGATTCTTCATAGAGTTGGCCTCGTGCCTGAATCAGGCTATATACTCTTTGAGTGGTTTGTCTTTATGCTGGAAGATCATCACGAGATGACAAGGGGGTGCAAGTTGTTTCTTTAGTGCTCGGTATTGATTGATGAGCTTCCTTTAGCAATCTTCCCAATTGTTGATGCTACGTGCCGGGAGGTTTCTGGACCATGCCTGTGGTATACCTCCTAGCGTAGTCGGGAAGATGCAACATTTGATCTAAGGGTCACTTGTTTGCAAGTCCATCTGGATGTTGAACACGTCCAGGTGGTTGCACGGGTCACGGTTCCTATCATATAGTGGATCGTAGGCACTTTGAGTTTCTGTGAGAGAGGCTATATCTCGATCTCCATAGAGAAGGGTGAACTTTTCTCATGGCGAGGGTGATGGCTTTGAGGCTGCGGGCATTCTTCTAGTTATTTTAAACTTTGGAGGAGTTCCTCCATGGTCGATTGTTGCCTTTCAGGTTAAGGGACAGAGCTTTCTACCCATTGAGAGCTCCTCAGTCATTAACTGTTGCGATCTTCGTGATTTCCTCTCTGTGCTTCCTTATGGAGCTGCTGAAGTTAGGTCATGATCTCTTCTTGTTTTTGAGCCCTTAGAGCTTGAGCCTATGTTAAGGCTTTGACAGTTTCAGCCAACTCTCTCACCGTGTTCTCAAGCGTTGGTTGGGGTTGGCCGAGCATCCATACCTTCTCATTTCCAGGGATAGGGGTAGAGTGACGATAAGCCCCCATGGCTGGGGTGTCCGCTGGTTGAATGATGGGAGTGGTTGAACTTTGTGTAGCCCTTCCTCTAGCCATTGCTTCTGTAGAACTAAGTATGGGAAATGGGTATAGAAAACAATCGACCCTTCCTCTAGTGCTAAAATATTGATGGTGGAATTTGGTTCGGGGCCAAATTCCTGTCAACGAAAATCAATTCTATTACCAAGCTATTTTCTATATTAAGAAGAGGTGTGATAACATAGATGAACAAAAGGAAAAAGGGAGAAAGGCAAAGTTTTAATATGGTTCGGCTAAATCTGGGCGGCATCGGACCCTACGTCCATGGTGGGGATTTTATTAATATGAAGGATTGTTTATACAGAGTTTTGGCTTATAATATGCCAGCCTCCTCTTTCTTCTTCTAACAATGCAATGCTATTTATAGAGGAAGGAGGAGTTACATGCATTAATTACAAGCTATAGTTGTATTACATTAAGATATAAATGGAAAAGACAGTAAGAGTTAAAATCCAGCTATTGCAGGATGTAGGCCGTAGGATGGGTCCCTTCTGTTAGTTGTGGACTTTTATCTGTAAAGTTTCCTCCACTCGGTGTGGTCTTACCGTGTGGGGTGTTTGTCATCCCGAGCTAGGATTCCTTACTCGGGGTCGCTATAGGAAGTCACTGTAGCGAGCTCGGGGCCGTTGTAGTGAGGTGGAGAACACGAGCAGGATGATTGACTGCTTTACGAGCTGATATCGGGATGACTTCACTGTGTCATTTTCTGATGAAGGGCAAAGCGAAGCTTGCTGGGTGGCCTTGGTGAGGTGAAGGGCTTGGCTTCTGCCGGGTTTGGAGCTCATTCTTTTGAGGCTACTTTTCACCTATAACACAACCATTTTGAACCCATTCCTTTTAATTATTTATCTAAACTAAAATATTCCCATAAACTTTTGATGAAAATCAATATAATAATTAAAACACATTTCATTAAATTTAAAAGGTTGAAATATAATTCATCTCGTATATCACAACCAAAAAAAAAAAATAAAGGTATATTAATAACTCGAACATGGAAAAAAAATAACAAGATCATAGAATCTAAAGAGGCCAAGTGCGATCAAAGGCATCCTTGTTGTTATTGCTACATTTTGAAGATTTTCTTATATGCATTGGTGAACTTTGACCTTGGGAAGACTGCACATGAACTTCATTAGCACTATCATATAAGAAGCATAAACTTGAATTAATTGTATCAATAATTTGAAAGGAAGAATTTGAAATTGTTATCCTTAACCCCTATGATGAACACAATTTATACATATTTTATATCACTTTTCTACTTAGTATTTTGTCATGATTTTATGCTAGATTATGTATTTGTGATTGATTTCTTAATTTGGTCAGTTTTGGAATTTAATTAGATTTATTTGATAATTTAACATTATTTCAGATTTTCAGGTGTAGCTGGAGTTATGAACTTCGATTTTGGATGATTTTTATGTCTTTGGAAAGATAAGAGGATGCTCTACAAATGTTATGTGGAGTCTCAAGCCTACTTTAACCATTTAGAGGGTCAAATTCAGCCTAGAATCCAAAACAAAGTGATAACCCACTGACCTAAAACTAGTCTTGATATTTTTACTAATTCTAGAGTTCTAGACCTCAAGTGAGTGCAAACTTAAGCCCATTGAATAGCTGAAGTCCACCTTTACAACTTTAATGAAGGGCTCAAGGTCTAAACACATTGTTTTTAATAATTTTTAGGGCTATGAATCTAAGTGATGAACTCTGTTATAGGTTAGAGTGCTTTGCAAAACTATGTCAATTTTTAGTCTAAAAGTTAAGCTAGGAATCAACATTTTGAGCAAGTTTGGGGACATTGGATTGCTAAGAGATAGGGCTTTCGCTTCTATGCAAAGACCTAAGTCCAATTATGTCTCCATATAACCCTAATTAGTAGCCAAAGTGAGAGGAAAGGAGTAAAGTTAAAAATGTGAATTCAACAGTCTTTTAAGAACTTGTTTATTTCTCTTATTTTTGTAATGAAGGAGAAGCTCTCTAAGGGTAAGAACATTAGTCTCTTTCATGTTTTTTCTTATATTTCATTGTTATTTTTATTTCCTTTTATAATATGTAGTTAGTTTTTCATTCAATCTAAGAGAAATTTTGCTTCAATTCTCTCACTGATTGTGAGACCTATTTCTATTGTTGATTTATTCCCAATTTTTTTTTGTTTCTTTGATTTAATGAAATTAATTGCTTTGGATGATTAGTTAATGTGGCCAATTAATTGATTGTCTATTGTGATTAATTGCTAACTAAACTTTTGTAATTAAAGTTATTTATGCCTGTTTGGCTTGAGTAACAATAGGATTTTTGATTATGCATTGGTGTCAGTCAATTATTCTAAAAAATATAAGGTGATTGATGAATTTGTTGTTGGGGTGAGTTTGTGAATGAGTCTTGGTTTTTTTTTGCTCCTAATGCCATTATAGAGTTAATTGGGGCACCGGGCTCTGATTAATTCAACAATAAGGGTTAATTCAGGTGCTATGCTCAGTTAATGAAATTAAAGGAGAAGTAGCAAGAATTAGGTCAAGTGCTTGGCTTAATTATTTCCTAGCTAAGTGGTCAAATAGGGAATGAAACTTTCATGTCTATGATCAATCACTGAATTGAATGTAAGAGTCCCTTGGATTGAAGTTTTTCTCACTTAAGTTTCAATTCTAACAATTTAATCTATTTGTTTATGTTGTTGCCAATTGTCTATCCCTACATTCTATTTAGATAGCCAACATTCCCTATGTATTTTACTTTCAAACATTGAATTGATCACCAATCCTTGTAGATTGACCTGGACTCATCTTACTATGAGCTAGGGTAGTTCAATTTCTTATCTTTATCAGTTTTGACACTTGTCAAATTTTGGCACTGTTGCCTTGGATTGGCTTGATTAATTTTTGTATTTTTAATAGAACTTAGTATTTAGGATATTGAGGCTTTTAATTCTATTTATTTTCTATTATTTTCACCCTCTTTTGTGCTTAGTTTTGCTAGTTTATAGGTGTTTCTTGTAGGGGCTGATTGTAAATTATTTTTGTGGAATTTGGGGTTGAAAGTTGGCACGCAAGAAGATTTTGGCCTTTTGATCAGAATTTGTGGCTTTACCACATTTCCCCACTTGTTTTTTTTTTGTTTGCAAAATTCCATCATTTACTATTGTTTTTGAATTTTTCATTATTTTTCTCATTTTCTATCCGAGTTCTTACTTTCTATTTTTCTTGTTTCCTTTTATTTTGTGAATTTCTTTTGTTGTTTTTCTTGTTTCACATACTCTAACACTCTAAATTAGAATTCATGGCTAAGAATTATAGACTTGCATAGGAACTGTCTATGTTAACTTTTTTGAGTCATCAATGAACACAAATGTAAGTAGCCAATGGGTGTCTAACATTAGAATTTTATGAACCATTACAACGAGCTTATACAATGGGAGGATTTCTAGAGTAATATGTTCCATACTTTGATTCATGCAATTTTGGATGTTATAGTCATTATTATCCATCTTTTGATAAATACATCTATGACTACTATTGATGGTCGAATTTGGTCAACCCAAGTTTAGGACCCTAAAACTATAATTTGAGTGCAAGAGAGAGAAAGGGACACAGAGAGAAAGAGAGAGAGAAAGAATAGAGAGATATTAGAAGTTTTTAATGTGGTTTAACTAAAGTTAATTTGACCTTTATGTCCATAGCTGTTATTACTCTTTGTTGAGTGTATTGTATCTGATGATTGATTATTGAATGTACAATGACTTCATCCCCTTTATAATGGTTGGGGAGTTGCAGTTTGAATGTAAATCCATAACAATAAGTATTATGATGTAATTAGGATTACAAAATAGATAAGGGTTAATGGCTATAACAAACTCCCATTAAAGTAGGAAACTGAACGGATCTCCTTGGCTTATAGGTCATGGGTGCATGCTCTAATCTGTGAGTTAAACTTTGTTCTCAATGACCTAAGGTGGCTACTTTGACCTGGTTGACCAATGACTTTAGCTCGTGTTTAGTGACTTGATGACTTGGTCCAATGACCTCAATCCTGTATGAGCTAAGCCCTTATTAGCTAAGTCCATCTATTAGGCTTTTACTAGCCCACTTTATGTGATTTTAAAAAATACCCACAACATTAGCCCCCAGCTCTTTGTTCATTCTGTGGACTGGGAGTTCAAGTCTAGTTGGTAAAAGCTATCAACCACAATGCTATCATTTTGTCCCTTGCCAATTTATGCCATCATTATTGCATTTAATGTGCCCCCTTTTTTTATAGCATGGTAATGTCAGAGTCTTTTTTCATTGAACTGTTAGATTGAGGGTAGTTGATCAGTCTCCTAATCTAATGATGAGGCTAATTGAGTTATATATGGTGAGGAAAACCCTTCTTTCCCTCTCACTTGTTGCTTTTGAAAACCTACATTTTAGTTTGTTGCTTGCTTTTCAAGCTCTCATCACTGCCATTCTTCATCCTTCTTACGTTACCAAGTCTGTGAAAGTAACCTTTGAATTTCAATTTTGTTGGTATCATGCTTGTTATGTTTTCTTCTAGATTTTCTTTTCTAGATTCATCTTATTTCATTGATTTAGTAAGTCTTCTAAACACCATCTTGGTTCTAAGCTTTTTCTTTTTGTGAATATTTTACATTTTTCTAATATCTAGTGGCTTGGTTTGGTGATGTGTGCTCATTAGTCATTTAGGAGACTTTTTCCCACTGATCAGTTCCATAGCATGTTTATTTATGTGCTTGTCATTGTTTATAAGACTAGAGTGTCATTTGCTTGATAAAATGCCTGTAGGTCTTAAGGTTGTAGATTGTTGGGTTTAGTCTTTTTTGTCTCGTAGTTTTAGTAACCTAATAGGTTCATTAGTCAAGCCCCCTATGTTTTCAATGGTCTAGGCTTTAGATGTGGTGGTATAAGGCATGTATGGCCTGCTACATAGGGTTTTTCCTTGTTAGCTTTAGCTTCTAGGTATGGTCTGCTTTCGGTGACCTTATTGTTCCTTCTTCTGTATAGATGGTAGGCCATATATGTTGAGGTCATCAAGTGGGGAGTGTTGAGGATTCTAACTCTCCAGCCCAAAGTGGGGAGTTCATGCATTTTATAGATGAAGTGACTTTTGGGACTGGTAAAGTTGCCAAGAGATTAGAAGCTTGTCCCAACCCCATTGAGGGTCCACAGATCACTAAGAGTGAGAGGTCTTCAGACCTCTCAGTGTTCAAGCACCACCCTTCGATCATTAAGCTTGATAAGCTTGGGTGTATAGTTAAAGCATTCCATCTTCCCAAGGGTGCCATATTATAGCACCTTCCCTCGACGATCATGCACCCTATCCTCCTTCTAGATTTGTTGCTATTAGTACTCACCATCTCGCTGCTGGGCTTAGGTTCCTGGTTCAGCCTTACCTAATAAATTTGTTGAATAAATTGAAACTTTCCTCCTTTCAGCTCATGCCTAACTCATACTCTCAGCTCACCTCCCTTTCCCTGTTATATCTTAGGAATAATCTGCCCCTCATTCGGTCAAGGTTCTTTGCTATTTGTTTAGCATAAAAACTATGGGTCAGCATGATGGGATTTATTACTTAGCAACTTGATAGATCGAGTTTAAGAGGATCTTGCCACAAGGTGATGCTAAAGGAAAGTCCAATGTGGGGAATTACAAAACCCACTAGTTTTACGTTTCATGCCCTTCTCTGTGTCATCTTCATAATTTTGGTTTCGTCTTTACTCCTGATAAGCGAGTTGAGGACGTGTGAGCTTGCATAAATTTGTATTTTATTCTTTGGTTTTGACTTTTTGTTTTATTCTGTAGATGGAGTCGACAAGGAGAAATCAATACTGGAGGTTGAGGTATTGGGCCAGTTCGTTGCTATAGACGATATGAAGAATGATATTAAATTTGACGAGGATCTCCTGCGTTTACATAAGCTCGCTCCCACTCTGAACATCAAGCTTTCCAAGCACATTGGAGCTTGCAGAACTAGAGAGGTCAGTCCATTTAATTTTGATGAATACAATAACATGTTGAAGCTCAACCTTTGAATGCCATAGTCCTCCTACTCTACTTATGCTATCACTACTATGACTTTGTCAACTCCTTTTGTTGCCACCTCCCCGATTGCTGCCAGTTGATCTTTTGTGGTCATAGTGATAGCATCTCCACAAACGCTGGCTCCCACCCTGCTTGTTGAGGTGGTAGAGGTGATTGAGAAGGTCACATCCCTATTGCTCCCTCTACCAAAAAATAGAAAGTAGACAAAGGGAAGAAGGTCATTGTTGTTGTAGAGGAGGTGGTCCCTGAGGTCGAGAACGAGGAGTGACCCACTGGTCTAGGCCTGAAGATTAGGGAGTACTTCGACTTCTTTTGAGAGAACATTGAGTTAATCTTGGGGCCTTATAGTAAGGCTAGAGTATTGGAGTCAGAGGAATCCTCGGGGGAAGGATTGGTGAGTTATGCAGCTCATCATGTCCTGCTGGTAAGTAAAGTCCTTTCAACTCGATTCTCTTGCCTCTTTATAATTCTAACTTGATCATTTAATTTTTCAGGGCTTGCTGGCAACAATAAAGTTAAAGAAGATGCTTCAAGCTTAGGATGAAAGGAAAAAAAGGCTTAGGAATGACCTGGCTACCATGACTGTTGAGGCACTGGAACTGAAGGAAGGAGTTAGAAAGGTCGAAACCACCAAGGAAAAGGTCGAGGAAGCTTTATCTCGCGTGGTGGCAAATTGCGAGGTTATCGTATCTAACCTCAATAAAGTTCTTGATGAGTTGATAAGAATAAAAGGCAAACTGGATGTGACAATGCAACAAGCCAAGGCTATTGAAAGAAAATATAAGGTGGTTAGGGATGAAGTTGCTTTGGCAAGAGAGGAGATTATACAAGCTAAGGTGGAGACTACTGAGCTGATTGTGAATACTAAGTGAGAGGTAGCATTTGAAGCTATCGCTGGCTTCTTATTCACTTTGTGGGAGGAGCACCCAGATATGGATTGCAATACCTAAAAAAAAAATGTTACTGAGGGATCGAAGTGAAAAAGTTTAAATTCATTAGGGATGGATTGTAATTTCTTATTTTTCAGAAGGGCCTATTTGAAGTTAGTGGAAAGTTTTAGGGTTAAACTATAATTTTTTCCATTTCTTTTTTTGTATGAATTTCTCCAGCCAATTTCTCTCTTTTCTCCCATGAGCTCTCTTGAAGCTTCTCCCAATGTCTTCTTTCTTCTGTCCACTTCCATTTTTCTTTGGTGACTTCCTCCTTCTTCAGCCGTTGCCATTGGTCTTCCTTCTCTGGCATCTTGTTCTCTCAATGGTGCTGTAACTCTAGCTAAAGCTGAAGTCTATAGCCACTGCTATCACTGCATTTTTTGGTGACCTTTCCTCTTTCGGCCTAGCAAGCTTCTGTGAGTTTGGTCACTGCTATCTCCTTCCTTTCTTCCTCTCTGACAACCTCTCCACAATGACCAACTCGGCTTGACAGCTTTGTTCCTTATTTCCCCTACTATTCTATTGGCTCCAAACCAGCTTACCGGTGGCGTTCTCGCTCATGGCGAGCTAGTCACTAGTACTTTGGAGGGTGGTAAGTAATCCTAGAACAAAAGATTTATTCTATAGCAACTCTATAGTTAGTTTGCAAGAAATTTCCCTAGAAACCCTTACTGTTCTAACTGGAAGAAATTTGGAATTCTCTTTTTGTTTTGCATTGTCTTGCTTCAGTAGAGTTCCTATCAAAGGATTAAGCACACCAACAGCCAATATTGGAGCTTAGCTGAAAAACCCAAGTTAACTGACTTAGTTTTCTAAGGATTTTCTAAGGTGAGTGGACAATCCTCCTCACTTAATGATCCCATATGTAAATATAAAATAATGTTACTATATGGTATATTATTAACCCTTTTTAAATAATAGGATTTTCCTATTTGTTGAAATGGTTTCAAAAGTATATTAATATGTTGAATTTGTATATGAAATGGTTTGCCGTGCTAAAATTATGCATTTTCATCTTGCTGTATATTATTGAAATTGATGATACTACTTTTTTATATGATGAATGGATATGAAATTGCTTTAATTAGTTATGTATGTTTTCGATAAATATTGTTTACCCAGATAAGGATTTTATGCTATGTGATATAATTAGATTTTGATAAAAAGTCCTAGATCCATTGGGGAATTCATTGGGAACCCACGAGTATACCTGTGTATATGTAATGGAGAGATAAGGTGGGACATGGTTGATCATCCAACAGACGTGCCCAATGGAGCAAGTTTATATTGGGGTGGTTCCCTCTTAGAGTTGACAATTTTGGGATTTTAGTTGAGTATGTTGTTATACAACTATTGATGTATTTTAAAAGCTTTATTGCATATTTTCTTACATTTACATCATGATGAGGATTTTTTATATGATATCATGCCTTGTGCTTATTGCATTTTGTTAAATATCTTATTGCAATTATTTAACTAACTTGATGAATGGAAATTATCGAATTTGTTTTGAGATTATGGCTATAAAATAGGTAAGCATATCTTCATGGCAATGTATTTATGTTTATATAGATACTTTCGAGCATGATTTTTATGTGGGGTTTTTGAGTGATCATCAGATTATTTACGCATTTAGTGTTAGTAAAACTCACACTTTCTTTTTCATGTGTTAGAGCTCAGGATTCTCTTGTTGTTCCTTCACTTAACACTAATATGAGATCTGCTCTTGGATCGAGTGGATCATTCCTACGGAGATTAAAGGTATATGAATGGTGTAAAGTTTGGCAGTTGGTAGGATTGTATATGCACGTGTTATGTATGATTGTTGGATGCCCAATAGGATGTAAATTATATAGTCTGGGCCACCACATATTATTATGATGTTATACAGGTTGTGGTGGCCATGTAACCCTTGTATTGTTGTATAGGCCTTGTGGCCAGGTGTCCGAAAAATAGAGGAAACTCTATCAGATTTTTATTAGAATTTAATATATAAATATTTCATTATGGATTGATGAAATAGTGAGTTATTGGTATGTTATGTATATTGTAAGGCTTGTAGAGGGTTTCCTGATGGAAGGGGATTCCTGATGGTGACCTTCTATGCTAGTCATGTTCCATGGATCAGGGTGTGATATGGATTTTTCCTTCTTTGGTGGGAATGTTCTTGAGGTCATTAAGCATTTCAAGGAGGAAGATAAGGTAACTTCTCCCATTAGGGGATCGCAGTCAGCAGGTAGAGCTTCTCTAGCTCGAAACTTAATCTAAAGAGAGAGCAGCTTGTAGGTCATGGAAACTACTGATAATCAAACGATGGTGACCTGCTCATCTCACATATGGATTCTCCAGACAAAGTCGTAGCTCCCAAGGGCCAATCTTCCTCTTAAGCCATAGTTTGTAGCATTTCTTTAAATGTAATTTTGAATTTTTGGATGCAAATTCGCCTCATTGAGCGGAGTTTTCAATGAACTTTTTTATAATTTTTGTGCATATTCTTGCTTTATTCATTCAAGTCTCCCTAGTTGTATTATTTGGTAGGTTACGAGTGATATCATGAATGAATTCCTACAAACCATGACTTAATGAATATTAGTTAAAATAGACATCTAATAGACCAATCAGCTAACAACTTTGTCAAAATGAATGCCTAAGTAGGTCACATGAATGCGATGCCAAGTTCATATGTGATGCTGAATAGTAGGCCATTTATAGTGCCAGGTAGTAGGTCATATGCAGTGTCGAATCATTGGTTGCATATGGTGCCAAAGAGTAGGTCACATGCGGTGCCAAATAGTTAGTCGCATGCAGTGCCAGAAAGTAAGTCATATGCGATGCCAAATAGAAGGTTGCATACGATGCTAAAAAAGTAGGTTGCTAGAAATAGGTCACATACAGTGCCAATAAAGTAGGTTGCATGCAGTGCTAAATAGTTAGTCACATGTAGTGCTAAGAAAGTAGGTTGTATGTAGTGTCGAATAGTAGGTCGCATAAGGTGCCAGAAAGTAGGTCACATGTAATGCCAAATAGTCAGTCGCATGTAGTACCAAGTAGTAGGTCGTATGCGGTGCCAAATAGTTAGTCGCATACAGTGCCAAAAAGTAGGTTGCATGCGATGCTGAATAGTTGGTTGCATGCGGTGCTAAATAGTTGGTTGCATGCGATGCCAAGTAGTAGGTCGTATGCAATGTTGAATAGTTAGTCACATATGGTGCCAAGTAATAGGTCATACATAGTGCCGAATAGTTGGTTGCATACGATGCCAAAAAGTAGGTCGCATGTGATATTGAATAGTTGGTCCTATGCAATGCTAGAAAGTAGGATGTATGCAGTGCCGAATAGTAGGTCGCATATGGTGTCAGAAAGTAGGTTGCATACGATGCCGAATAGTTAGTCGCATGTGATGCCAAGTAGTAGGTCATATGCAGTGCCAAATAATTGGTTGCATATGGTGCTAAGTAGTAGGTCATATATGGTGCTGAATAGTTGGTCACATATAGTGCCAAAAAGTAAGTCACATGCGATGTGGAATAGTTAGTTGCATGCGGGTGCCAAGTCTTTGTAGGTACGTCAAGTTGAATGCATCTTTTGAATTAGACGGGTGAGTATTCACTTCCAAATTAGAAGGGTGATAGTTCACTTTTAGTATAGTATTCTATTGAAAATTCATTTAGGAATCAATAATCAGTCATAAAAATTTAAAAACATCGATGGTTTTATCAATTTCAAAACAATGTTATATGGCTAGATAAGTAATGTTCAAATTTATTGATCATATAAGCAGAGATGTTTAGCATCTCATGGCTTTCCACCAAAAATCACATTAGCCTTCCTCCCTCATATCCCTAGCTTGACTTCATCTTTGTAGAAGCGTTGGGCTGTGTACTGATCACCTTGTACACATCCAATTTCATTGGGGGTTAGAAATTTAACAGTGAGTATCCTAGTAGATGTGACCATGTCCAGGTCATTGATCACAGGTCACCCCAACACCACATTATATGCTAAGGGACATTTGATGATTAGAAAGTATGCCAAGATGGTTTCCTAGTGTCCTAAGTCTCCAAGGGTAATGGGAAGCCTGATCTACCCTATTGGTAGTATCATATCACATGTAAAGCCATAAAGGGGCTTTGGGGAAGGCATTAGTTTATTTAGGCTTAGTCCCATCTGTTCAAAGCATCCTTTATACATGATGTTCACTGAGCTACTTGTATCGATCATAATTCTTCATACCTCAGTGTTACTAATTTTGGCTTGGATAACCAGTGCATCATTATAGGAAGAGTGTATCTTTCGTGCATCTCCATTTGTGAAGGTGATACTGTCTGAGGTCATCCTTGCTCTCTTAATGGGACCTTTAAATTCACCTTGTCCTATAAACAAGATGTGGTTTGCTTCTTGCACATAGCATTCATGTGACTTGTTTGAAATGCCTAAATATAGTTCTTATCGAGGGCACCTCCTCCTGCTCAGGAGTTCGTTGGTGTTATTGCTGTGCTGGTTGCTATTATGCAGGTCGCACCACATAATCCCTTAAATGACCTCTCTTCATTAGGTCTTCAATAGCATCCTTGAGTACCCTGCATTCTGAGGTGTTGTTCCCGATTTTTTCATAATAAGCATAATACTTGTTCTTGTTTTTGAGCTGGTCGGGAGTCCTTATGGGTTTGGACTTCCCAAAATCCTCCCTATCCTTCTCCATCATAAAGATCCTTTTCGGAGTGTCTAATTAGACACTATAGCTATCATGGCAACCTTTGCACTAAGATCGCTCATTTCTAGCCTTCTTTGTGACTTGATCTTTGGGGCCATCATCTTGACTCTCCTTGCTGCTCCTAGTATTATTCCTCTTTTTATTTTGGTTGTAGTTATTAGCCTCGTCCTTAGAATTTTTAAGGCCAAAAGTTTCTTACCACCTGATCTTTTTGGCCACTTGCTCATAGAATTTACCTAAGTCCATTATTGGGGACTTGTATATGCTTTCATATAGCTTCCCATCTATGCAGAGTCCCATTGAGATTGTTGTTAAGATGTTCTCATATGAGGGGTTTTCTATGTTGCTTACCTCATGTTTGAATCGGGAAATGTAATCTTTCAATGATTTGTTCTTTCATTGAAAGACTGTTGTGAGGTGGCAGGGTGGCGCGAGCTGCCTTCTTAGTGCCCTATACTGATTGATGAATCTTCTTTGGCATTCTTCCCATCCATCAATGCTATGAGCCTTGAGATTCCTAAATCATGTTTGAGGTATGTCTCCTAGAGTAGTTGGGAAGACATGACACTTGACTAAAGGATTGGTCATTTGAAGATCCATTTGTATATTGAATGCATCCAGGTAGTCATTTGGGTCACTATCCCCATTGTATAGTGGGATAGTGGGAACTTTGAACCTATAAGGAAAAGGCTCTTTCTCAATCTCCCTAGTGAATGGCATCCTCCCTTCATAACAATCTTGGTAGTCCTAAGCTCGAGGGCATTATTCTAATTGCTCTACCTTCTAAAGTAGCTCTTTTACCATATAGTCCTAAACCACATTGAGCCATTTTTTCCCTTTTAGCTAACCTTGCAATATACCATTGTACCCTTTGAGCCTAATTGACCTTTTTCTTGTTATATAACCTATTAGAACTCCAAGCCTTGAATGTCTTTACATTTTCCTAACCTTAGATATTAGTAAAACATTTAATTCATTAGTAGAATAAATTCTTGAACAAGTGTGTGTGTGTGTGTGCTAATGTCATGACCCATATTTCTAGCTATGACTAGCATGAATATCAATCCTTGATCCTATTTCCATTAACCTTTACTACTTATACTTGTTTCAATATATCCAAATTATTTCTATTGAAAACCTAATTGATTAAGTTAAAAATTATAAGTTATGGAAAGAAAGTGAGTTATATCGAGGTAAAAGCATATTTATGTAATGTACAATAGTATCACCCAAGTAAGGCACATGCTTTTGGAACAAACAAGTTTAAAATATACATCAAGTTTTCAAAATAGTATGCTCATATAATGAATTCTATCCTCATATGCTTCCAAAGACTCGTTACATCGGTTGTGAACATATTATCTATTATTTCAATAGGACTAGCATCCATCTTTATGTTCTAATGAATGATCAGCTACAATCTTCTAAGAATCTGAAAAATGTTCTATAAAATAATGAGTCTGGGGCTCAATGAGATAAATTGATACTTAACTTATGAATTTATCATCAATTAACAATGCATATGTGCATCATAACCATATATTCATAATTCCATGCCAAGCTTAATAACTAAATCATATATTTCTAGAGACTAACCTCTGAATGGTCTCACATCACATCATCATTACACATTAAAAGAACTATGTTCTTTATAGCATCAATAGCTAACATTAGTCATTAAGCTTTTAGATCACATCATCATATCACAATTTGACATATCACAAAATAGCAACTCAGATGCATAAGCAAAATAAATAACAATAACTGAAATACTCCTTGTTACTTCATTCCCACCTTATTTCACACAAACAAAGCCTTATCCCTCTGAGCCAGCCTTATCCCACTCTTCATATCAGAATGTGAAGATCCAAGATCTGGTTCATTTTGCCCCATCTCATCCCATCAATCACTTCTTAAGTCTCATAAGAGCTTTTTAAGCTTTTAGTAGTATCATTCTCATAATAGTTATATCACAGAGTGAACATTTCAATCATATATCTTATGCCATATTATCATATTTCATGATCATCATATCATAGATCATATACCATTCCATGTCTCATGGGGAATTTTTTAATCATTTCAATAGTATCATTTCTTATCACATTCATTTCACATAATTTGTCATCATATATCATATGTTGTCATTATCATATATCGTATATTATCATCCCTTATCTCATAGAGAAATCTCAAGATTTCAATCAGTATCACTTCTCATAGTAATCATGTTAAAGAATTCACATTCAATCACATTTCATCATTATTAATCATCATTTCTCATAATAGTTATAACATAAGTTCTCATAAAGTATTAATTCATAATCATATACTCTTTATCACTGTCTTAATTACATGGATCACATTCCATTACTAATACAACCATACACTCCTTGTCACATTACTATAATAGCCATCAAGATTATTACCACAATATCAATATGTTTAGGAAATTATTAGATTTATTGCTATTGGCTTATGTGATGCTCATTTAAGATTTCTTAATTGTTATACTTAAATTAGCTAAAATTTATATCACACAATACATTGCCCATCACCATCATAATATCTTCAATATTGCTACCTTAATATCAATATTTAATTTATCCATCCAAGAATCCATATCTTTTATATTTACAAATTTAATTGCTTACTTTTCAACATATTTTAATGATGCTAATACTCTATTATTCAATCATCTAGTTATTCAATCATTTCTAAAACTTAAATGTTCCCTTTATTCCACTCTAAGGAAGAAGTTATAGGCAATGCATTATTATCTTATAAGTGTTTCAAATATACTTTAGTACATATTTCATTTTCAGGGCTTACGATTATTTATACTTAATTCATGATTATGATAGCAAAAATAGAGTATACCTTCAGACCATTGTGATTCAAATAAAAAATTAGACTTGTTCTGCATAATTTGAGTCGACCTATCCTAGCCCTATTTTCAATCCTAATTGTGATTTGGATCATGTATAATCCTAAACTTCTTGAAAGTTAGCAACTTTTAACAAGCAAACTCTCATTTTAAACTACTTTGGCTTGAGTCAAATCAAAGTCTTCATATTTGGTTTTCACAATTCTAATAGTAATTCTACTTGATTTTTAGTTTTTAGGCTTACGATCATGCTTATAATTTTGATCGCACATCTAGATTTATACAAGTTTTTAGTGCAACTACACATTTCTACAAGAGCATCTCTTATTTTTGTAACCAAACTTTATGTGCTAACTTAGCCAACTCTTAATTACGAAAGAACTAAGCATAAAACCAAACTTTTCCAATTAAACCACTATATTTATATCAATAACACCAATCAAAATCAATTTATACCATAAATTCACATAATACCTATTTTCTTAAGATACATAACAAATCACTAGTTTACCATCAATTGGTTATTTTATAACTCATAAGAGAGGTAATAATTACTCACAAAAGTGGTTGAGAACAAGAAATAAAATTGATTCAACCAAAGTCTTTGTCACTCTTCATGAATAAGAAAGAGAAGGGAAGTTAGATTTCCTTGGATTTTCAAGAGTTTTCTTGCATCAAATAGTTAAATACTATTAGATCATGACTTTAGTCCATAAAAACAAGCTAGAAGTAGAAGATTTGAGCCCTAAAACACCAAAAAAATCCATATGAGTTTATAGGTTAAATAGTGAAATGAATAATGCCTTTTGAATTCAAAAATTCATATCTTAGATTCTACATGATGAATCAACAAGATTTTGGTATCAAATTGAAAAGGAAGAAGAAAGGAATTAGCAGTAAAAATATGAGAAATTAACATGAAGGCATGAATTGCTTACTTGTAGAAAGACATAAAGTGTAGAGAGAGAAGGAGAGCCTCCCAAATTGAGTTGAAAAAATTGCACATAATGTATCTCAAGGTGCCATGAGAAAGAAGAAGAAGAAGAAGAACAAAAAGCCAACTTTGGGGGGAAAAATGGGAAAAAGAAAAGGTCAAACTTTTACCTTAACAAATTTCTCAATTTTTTTCATAACTTTAAGTCCAAATTTGACATACTCATTGATCACCAGCGATCATAAAATTTTAACACAAATTAGTTAAATCAATTACCTTCATAAGAACTATAATTTTGTGCTCATTGGACATTTGTAAACTTAGTTGCAATCTCTCTATAGTTTTCTAGAAATTAAATCCCAAAACATGGATTCTCTTCTTTACCCATTTGTAATGGAAGTTTTCTTTTCTTTTTTTTTCTTCCCCGAGGATTCATAAAGTTCCCATAATTTATTTTTAACATATCTGGACACTTTGCTTTTCAAAATTTAAAATTTCAAAACTCTTGAAACTTCAATTTTACCCTTTTTATTATTGAAATTAATTTTAGAAAATTCAAGGTATTACAACTAATTGATTGGTGAAAAGGCAAATATGATTCATTATAGTAGTCAAGAAAAAAAAAAGAAAAGTAGAAACAAATGAAAAAAAAAAGAGAAAAAGAGCTTAACATAATTACAGAGAAAGAAAATGTAAGAAAGAAAATTTAATTTGAAGAGAAAAAGAAAAATTTCAAAAAGAAAAAGCTCAAAATAAAAGAAAGTGAAAAAGTGAATAAAAAGGAAGAAAAAAGAAAAATTAATAAATGTAAAAATTTGTAATGAAGATTCTAATTTTAATTACCCCTTTACTTGTTTGAATCTATGGCACAATGCTCTATTAGTTTATTTAGTTTTGCACTTTCATATCTTTATTAATCATTTCCTTCCCTTTTCACGTGGCCACATTACAACTCTTAAAAAGTTCTTTTAATTTTTTCTATGCATTGATTTAAGTTGTGGAGATTAGGTAATAAGTGAGCTTATGGTAATGCATTTTCATGGATTGAAATTGAGTAAAATACTTGTCTATCTTAAATACTAAGAGAGTTGGGGAGCTTATATTGTGAAGGTCTACCAATTTGATCTACTTTCCTTTTGAATGAAACTGCTTTGCTAGTTAATTTGATTTGAGCTATCAAGAGTGCTATGATTGTTTCCTTACTTTTGGTTTTGCATTCTTATCATTATTGAAAGGTTAGTGTCAGAGTTTTTGTTTTCAGTCTAGTTTGGTTTAGTTTTGATGTCTTGCCCAAGGATATGCAAGAGTTAAGTGTGAGGAATTTAATGAACATAATTTATACATATTTTTTATCCATTTTACTTAGTCTTTTGTCATGATTTGGTGCTAAATTGGATACTTAATGTTAGTTTCTTGAATTGGTTAGTTTTAAAACTTAATCGGATTAATTTGGTAACTTGACACTATTTTAGGTTCTTGAGTGCAACTAGAGTTATGGACTTATTTTTGGGTAATTCTTATGTCTTTGGATAGCTGAGAGAACTCTCTACAAATATTATGAAGAGTCTAAAGCCTAGTTCAATCATTTAAAGGGTTAAATTTAATCTAAAACCTAAAATTGAGTGCTGACGCATAGAACCAGAACTAGTCTTAGTATTTTTACTATTTTTAAAGCTCTAGACCTCAATTTAGGGAAAACCTCAGCCCATTGGGTAGCTAAGATGCACCTTTGAAACTTTCATGAAATGCTTAAGGTAAAAACATGCCATTTTGAATAGTTTTGACATTATGAATCTAAGTGACGAACTCTTGTTAGCCTAGCCAGCTAGACTATCTTTTGTTTTGATGATGAAAACAATTTTGATTATATGCTATAACATTTACTAAATGTTTGCAGGTATCAAAGCTCATCAGGATTCTACAAAAGATTTACATTAGATTTAGGATTTTATTTTGATTTTTGTAGGATCTTTTGTAAGTGAATTTTTTACAATTTAGCTCCAATTATTTTTCCTAAAATGTTTTTCAAAATGAGGTAGAAATATGATTGTGAAATGAGATTATTTTAAGAAGTTTTAAAATCACCATTTCATTTGTTCTTCATTTATAAAAACCATTTTCACTCTATGAATCGATTCATGGATCGATTTAGGCAAGAACAAATAGTGCTTGAAAACTGGACTTATTGAAAGTTTAGAAAAACCTATGAATTGATTCATAAATCAACTTTGAATCGATTCACAAATTGATTCAGTCATAAAAATTTTCTATAACATTCTTCTATGAATCAATTCACAAATCAACTTTGAATCAGTTCATGAATCAATTCAGTCAAGTTAGTCAAATTGTAACCTGTCTAAAATCACTTATAAATTAATTCACAAATCGATTCACTAATTGAAAGTTAGTTATTCTGTTACAGTCAGTTACAACTGTTCTATATATACCTTCTTCACCTTATTTCATTATATAACTGCAAGCTAACTAATTCAGAGGAGTGTGAAAAACCTCTCTTTCATCTCTTCTACCTCTACATCTTTGATTTAGATTAATTAAAAGATCTTGGAGCTCTTTTATGGTGGATTCACATAGATTAATTGAAATCAACATCTCATTTCTCTGGTTTTGTATTCTAAACCCTTATTTCAGTTTTTGGTTTAAGATTTCTGGTGTTAGAAATCTGGTTTCTAGGTTTGGAAGAGCACAGTTTAATTCTTCTAGGTTGGCAAGATTCCTGTTTAATTCTTATGTGTTTAGGTTTGCATGAAAAGCATGTAAAATCTTGTAGGTTAGCAAGAAGCCTGTAAAGTCTTGTGTTGTAAAATTGGTTGTTCTAGAGCCCAGTTAAATCCTAATAATTTGTTAATAGAAATGGTGATTTGGTTGAGGATTATCCAATGGAGTAGACTTGAATTACGGTTTTAATTCAAGTTGAACCACTTAAAAAACTCTGGTGTTTCCTATTTATGTTTTTGTACTTTTTATTTTTTGGTTTCTACAATATTATTTACTGCATTACTGCATTATTATTCTTCCTGGATTGCTGATTCATTTTGTGAGTTAATTCATCTTAATCTTAAACAAATCTGTTGCAATAATTATCTTTATCATCTTTCTCTTGAATTTGTCAAAGAAACCAATATAGTTGTGTAACTCATTAAAAAGAGTCCAAAAATAGATCCAATGATCTAAAGGGCAAGATCCAATTTTTGTGGGACCTCACAGTTGGTATTAGAGCTTGGCTCTTGATATAGATTCTATTTCTTGAGAATTATAGATTCAAACTACTTTTTACTACTTAGATGTCCACCAATGCACAAACCTCCTGGTCTTAATGGGGAACACTACACCTATTTGTTAGGTCCTAGAATTAAAAGAATTAATTTGCGAAATATGTATGAATCTTACACTTTTCTCGTTGGGGAATTTATATACACCTTTATGAAATTGAATGTTTCTTTTGATGAGATATGTAGAAAACTGATAATCAGTAAGTGTGAAGATAGTAAAGATTAAAGATTAATAGCAAGAGCAATTAAAATGAAAATAAAGAAAGAAAAGTTGAAGACACAAGTTTTTAAAGTGGTTCAACTTGAATTAAAACCACAATTCAAGTCTACCCCACTTGATCTTTTTCAACTGAAAGACCTCTTGAATTAAAATAAAAAACTATCAGGATTACCAGGCTCCTGAATTGCTAGTTTCATAACAAACACACAAGAATTTACATAGGCTTCTTGCTAACCTAGAAGAATTGAAACAAGCTTTTCTAAACCTATACAAAGTTTTGAATCCTAGAAATCTCACATAAGAAAAGAAATTGAGTGAGAAGGGATTGAATATAATACTAATGTTTAAGATAAAAATCTCATACAAGCTATTGTACACTAAAATTGGCCTCGAGAGGACAAGTCCCCGAGGAAACGAAGACCAATCCTCACACTTCGGAAAGAAGCTTTCGAGGAGCTTCGGTCGAACTAACAGATAACAACAATGGCAGAGCAATTACAAGTACTGAACCTCGCCTCACTCGCCACAATGACGATGCGAGGACTGACTTGTGAATCACATCCCAGTGATAACGTAACCTAGCGATAAGAGCTCAAAGGTCAACTCGGCATAATCGTTGATCACTCTACTTGCACTTGCTCCCTCGCTATGGCGACCCTCACAGAGCCCCCAAGGCTAGCAACTCTCACTTATAACAACAGAATATCTTGCCCGACACAATAGCAGCTATGAGCCTACATGTCTGCCTGAGAAGCCTACTTCCATAGCCTACAGTCAGAATGTAGTCTTTTTATTGTCCTTTTCATTTACTTGATGTAACACAACTGTAGCTAGCAATTAATGCCTGTAGTCACTCCTTCCTCTATAAATAGGATTG
>JANHAO010004399.1:0-24268 GCA_026873985.1 Saraca asoca | reverse complement strand
AGCTAGCATTTAATGCATGTTATCTCTCCTTCTTCTATAAATAGGATTGCTTTATTAGCAGAAGGGGGGAGGCCAATCTTGTAAGCAAAACTCCTGCAAATTATCCAATATCAATAAAACTTCCACCATGAACGTGGGGTCCGGTACTGTCCGGATTTGGCCGAACCACGTTAAAAATCCCTCTTGCTCTTCCTCTTGACCATCTTCCACAATACTTCAAGGGTGGCATTGATTCCCGAAACCCACATCCCGTTGGCCGAAGTTCTGGTCCTCTGTATGAGCCGGATTTCGACGTCAACATAAAAAATGTCCATTACGAAATTTGCTCATTTTCGATATTAGGCACATGGAGAGGGAAAACAATATGATTGGGTGGTTTTAATGTCATGAAAGGCAAAATATTTTCACGAATTTGAATATCACAAAAAGTATATACTTTGAACATTTGTAAATAAAGAATTTTTAAGCTTTTTGATTTGGTGGTATATAATAAAAATACCTAGAGATGCATGGTGATCAAATTTATGCATGATTGAAATGTTGCAAGCATAACATAAACACTCAAAAATACTTAAATGAGAATGTTTTAGCAACTTGTGAAAGAATATTTCAAAGGAGTTTTCCCATTAAGTATAAAAGTGGGTGATTAATTAATTAGATGAACATTAATTAAAATGAAGTCACCCCAAAATTAGAGAGGAAGTTTGGCTTTAAAACACAATGCTCTCACTATATTTAAAAGATGTATATGTTTGCTCTCAATTATGGCATTTTGCTTAGAAGTATCAGAATAACTAGTTTGATGACACCATTTGAACATAAAAAATCATGTAAATAATTATTTAAAATTTGTAACCATTGTCAAATCTAAAGCATCAAATTTGAACATCAAATTGTGTTTTGATCATGGCAAAAAGATTTTACATTTGGAGTGGCATCAGATTTGTTACACATTAAATAAACCCAAGTATAATAAGAAAAGTCATCCACAATGGTTGAAAAATTGCATGCACCACATAAAGAAGGAACTTGATATGAACCCTAAACATAAATGTGAATTAAATCAAAACAAGCATAAGAAGAAATATTACTAGATGAAAAAGATAAACAATAATGCTTAGCAAGACAACATATAGTGCAAATATGTTTATTATTAAGAAAAAAAGAGTGATTAACTCCTTTAATTTTGGTATCAAAGATGATGTTGGATGTCCCAAATGCCAATGCCATATATCAATGGAAAGTGACAAAATGATAGTAGTACAAGTAGGAGTATTTGGTAGCAAGAAATATATTCCATTATGCTTTTTACCTATTCCAATCACACGTTTTATCTTTAAGTCTTGAAAAAGACAATAGTCACAAAGAAAAGTTACTAAGCAATTCAAAAATTTTGTAATTTTGCTGACAAGTATCAAATTAAATTTGAAATCAATAACATGAAAAACATTAGACAAATTAAGCATAAGAGTTGGTTGCGAAGTTCCAATATTTGAGATAGAAACAATGTTATCCTTAGGTAATCGAATAGGATGTGAACATGTTGAATTATTCAAAAAGGTTAATAAACTAGAATTTGGAACCATGTGATCTAAAGCATCAGAGTCTAGTATCTAAGATGATTTGGGAAAATGAGACAAAATAATAAGAATAACAAAAATTGTTAGTGGGTGAGTATTACTAGGAGAAATAAGAGAAAGTATTTGTTGAATTTGTTCTAATGTGAAAGGAGATGAGATATCAATGCCTATGGAATGATTTGGAGATTGATTTGAAGGACTTTTAGAGTTTGTGTTGGAGGAAGAAGCCTTAGGGTCAACATGCTCTAATGCCATGTTAGAATAGTGTGAAATGCTATATTCCTAATCAAAATATGAGTTCTAATTATATATGTATGAAATTCATAATGAAAGAATTAAGAAGAAAAATATGTACAAAAAATAAAAGAAAATAATAGTCTTTTGATATGATAGAGAGAATCCTAATTGATTTGATAATCACTCTATGATATTATCTTTTGATTTGATAATTGTTCCATGATATTATCTTCTGATTTGGTGGAGGTAATCCCTTCTGACTTAATGATATTAATATCTAATGATTGCTGTGTGATATTATCCAATAGTCTTAGAAGCTTAATATATAAATTATGTGTTAGAGTTATAGACTTCAAAAATTTTAAGTGGATAAGAAGCATAAATATTTTGAGAGTTCAAATCATTCATATAAATTATTTTTTATACATAATTACAATACTAGTATAGAATGTTAAATTTTTTTTTTTTTACCTTAGCCACCCCGATCCCAATAAAGCTCCCCCTTATATATAAGGTATATCTATATAAATACTAGATATTTAGTGACACATTGCAAATTCAATTTTTACAAATCAGAAAGACTTTCTCTCCTGGAGTTAAATCATAAAGAATTTTATTTATCTACCTCTTAAATTGAGCATAAATAATTAATAAGATACAAAAATTCAATTTATTAGAGAGGATGTCATAGACATAGAGAATTTCCAACAAAATATCAAAGTAATTGTGTGTCAAATCTCAATGACTCACATAAAAAACTTGGATCGAATTCAAGATGCAAAGAAAGTCAAAACCTTTATGGAACACCAAATGCCATTTGAACTAAAGATTTTGGACAATTAATATTTGGATTGATAAGTTTCGATAGTAAAACAAATGAAAGAATACCATATTTTAATTGTTCTATACACATATATAAGTCAAATCTAACTGTTGATCCTAATATACTAATTTTTATAACCAAGTTATCAATATTAGTTTCATTATTTTAATTTTTAAATCTAAAATGGCGTATAAACAATATTTTTTGCCACTTCTTGAATTAATTGAATTGTTTTATTGCATCATTTTCTTGGCATGTCATTGTTATAAGGGCTACAAAAAAGTCTTTATTTTCATCCAAATTAAATTATAAACAATTTTACTGCTTTTGGTTCAAATTTATATTACTTCTTTCATTTGTGTTCATTTAATTCATTGATGAAATTGCATGTTGCTACATAACTTTTATATATACTCATGTATCATTTATAAGAGCTACAACAAACTCTTCATTTTCATCCAAAATTATAAACAATATCACTACTTTCAGCCCAAATTTATATTGACACTTCTTTCATCTATGTTCATTTTAATTCATTGATGAAATTGCCTATTACTACATAGCTTTTATATATACTCATGCATCATTTTTATATCGTCACAGTGCAATTGAGTTTGATAGTATATCACTTTTGTCAATTCAATTCACAATTAAAGGGATCATGATCTACTTTGCCAAAATTTTTATATCATTTTTTTTCCAAAAAGTAGATAATTCTTTCCTATACAATTGTTTTTACACTTCAATAAAAAAATGATTATATTATTATCTCTACTAACTTAAAGATAGTAATAGAATAATGGGTAAATATATAATCAATGTATATTGAGAGGCAATATTTGGTTCTAACAATTTATTATTTGTCCTTTGTTTGAAATCATAAGAAACAAAAATCAGAATTCAATTCATGAATAATTTTACAATCAAAATTCAAATGAATTGAATTTTCTTTTTCTTTAATGATTTCAAATAAAAGATTAGGGATCAAATTGAGAATTGACTTTTATGTTGAGAATTACACTAAAATTTTATTTCAAAATGAATTTATAAGCCTATCTTGAAAAATTGAAATGAACCAAGAAAATAGAAAAGAAAAAAAAGAGAATTGGTAAATCCAAAAAAACAGAAAGATCGAAATGTTGTTGTGGGTTTTCAAAGTATTGGTATCCACTTTGATAATAACTAATAAGAATTAATTTAAGATAAAGAAAGTAAGCATCATGAGAAAGTTCCATTGCCTATAAGAAGGGGAATGGACCCTTAACAGAGATGGGAGAAAGGTTACATTTGATTAGAAAGATTAATAGGGCATCACGCTTCAATTTTGTCTCTCCAAGCTATTTTTATTAGTTGATCAAATAACTAGCTAGCTAGTTGTATATATTTGTGAAGCCTATACTAAGGCCATCTCCAATGATCAATGAAAAGACAAATTACCAAAGTCACAGGTTGCCTGCATCAATTTTAAGATAGAGGGGGAGGTATCTATTCTTAGAGTTTTATCAGTGGTTAGCTGGCATGACTTGGGAAGCAACTTGCTTGATTCCTAGACTTCTTGGTATATGGCATGAATGGAGTGTTTAAGGGGCCCAACTAAACAGTGACACTTGACAAGTTAGCTATTCCTTTGCTCGACCATTCATGGCTACTCATCCATATCATTGCCTTTTAAAGGCTAATTGGGGTAATTGACCAAGTCAATTCTCTAATTGTAAAAGAAGTGTTCTCCATTGTTTCATTTCTCTAGCATCTTTTCATTTTTTTAGGATCATTTATTCCTATATGCTTTCTGAGGTAATACATAATGATTGCTATTGCTACCTTGGATCTAGATCATTGGAATGGTTAGATCTTTACCATTAGATCTCATATCACTAGAATTCACTTCCGTGCCATTCCATGGAGTAGATCTAAGTTGTTAGTTACTTTATCTTAAAGTGGGAATTTTCTTTGAATCAATAGCTTTTTCTACCTTCCATTTCCCCTAGAACTATATCTTTTTTCTCCTTTACTCCTTATATTTTTCATTCTTGCTTCTGCATCTTTATGCTTAGTTTTTCAAATGTAAGCTCTTTATTTCTTTTTGGCTTTATCTTCTTCATTTTCTCTTTTAGTTTTTAATTTCCTTCTTTTTATCCTTTTTAGTTCATGCTTTTGCACTGTTTGAATTTTGGAATATTCTTGAAGCTTCCTCTAAGTTTTATAGTTGCATTGGGTAAGTACTTTACTTTTAGAATGACTTTGATTTTTTAGTAAATGGTTTTCTTTTCTTTTTTTTTTGCTTTTTGGCTGATTATTTGTATTCTTTAGACTTGACTCTAGCTCACTTGTTACTTGATTCTTTGTTTATGTTTTTTTAAAGGTATGTATACTATCCTTGCTTCTTTTTTTAGTTACATATCTGGTTTTCATCTTAACATATACATTACTGCCTCCAATCTAGTTTGAATATATCTTCATCTACATCATCTTTTCTTGACAAAGATTAAGTAATTTCTCATACTATGTACTATCTTAAATCTCTCGAAGTGATTATGAATAACTAATCTCAAGGTTCGATTGGAATAGATCAAGCTAACCTACTTTTTTCTACTTACAAAGATTTCTCTTAGATCTCTTCAAATGTAAAGACTTAAATAGTGCCCCACATGTGGCAAGATTTTGCTGACTTGACAAAGTTAGGAGATTCTTACTATATAAATGATCATATCCATAATCGTCAAGGGATTTCATTTGAATTAGCTTTGGATGACAAATATCCTTGTAGTTATGACTTAGAGCCTTTGATTGTATTTTGTGGTGACATAGTTGACTAGGTCGGAATTAGTCCTCCTTTCATTGAGTTTCAACATGACATGTTAAGATCTATAAACACCTATCCCACCCCGTTAATGTGGAATGCCTGGTATTTTTTAGTGTGCTACGAGACCCTTTGCAATGAATTTGGCTACAAGCTAAGCTATGATACTTTTTCTATTTTTTTTTGGTACTTTTTCTCAATAATGACTAGGAGATTGGAATCACTTCACTCAAAAAAGCTCTTATCTTTACCAACCTCACTTCTAACATGAAAAGTTAGCTAGAAAGACTTTTTCTTTAAAATTTTCTTTAAGGATGACTTCCATCCTTTCCAGATAAACGATGATCAGGGCTTCTTTTACCTCTTGAAGTGGATTCCCATGATTAAACAAACTAAGATCAGGGACTTAGATGGTTATTCTCTTAGCCACCAAAATTTGTTTTGCCAGCTGTTCACCTTAGGTCCTTTTGATGCTAAATAATAATTTGTCTATCCAAACTCTCTATATATTAGTAATTTGTCTTTGCTTTTTTTGATTATTCATTTCTTTTTGAAGGTTGTTCACTGGGTTGAATATTTTACTTTGAAGACAATGGAAATAGACCCTAATTATAGTATGTAGATCTAAGTTCATTACCAGAAGAAACAGTTAGCCATTGCAAATGCCTTTGCCTCAACTGGAATTGCTTCCTGTGTTGAAGCTTACCAACATACCTTCACTTCAACATATAACCTTTCTTATGCCAACCATCACTTCTTCAACCAGTGTGCTTGTTGCTTCTACAACCAAGGAATCCTACAAATGAGGATGAGATTCTTAAGCGTAGTCATATATGTAAATAGAGTGGGAAGTTATTGCTCGGACCAAGGATAATGGCTAACCAGCTAGATGCCAGATTAACAACGCTACTAAAGTTGATCTTGTGCTATAAGATCTAGTGAAGGGTGCAACCTTTAATACCCACTTATATGACATCATCTAGTATTATGGCTTGGATTACTCTTCGTATATGAAGGACTAGCTACTTTTTGATGGAGACTAATTAGAAAAAAGAAATCATCACACAAGTGAGGGCCACAAAATTTGCTTGTCTTGTGGTAACATAACTAACCTGAAACCTTGGCTCGATGTTGTCAATCATAACTGTTGTGAGTCTAGTCAGTGGCCACGATAGAGGATGCTAATCCAAATGCTATAGTTGCTATGCAGGGTAAATTAGAGAAGGATGCTATGGATTAGGAGTCATATCAAAAAGAAACAAAAGAACTGGTCGACCATAATAATTCCCTTCAATTGAACTCAGAGAATGCATAAAAAAAAGTAAAGTAGCCTAAGCTGATGGTCAATACTTATAAGAAGGATACGAAAAGATGGGAAAAAGACTTACACAAGAAGGATAATAAGCTACATTTTTTTCAATCTGCCCTTATCACCACTAACACTGAGTTGGATGATGCGTAGAAGAAAATCATAAATGCTGAAGTTATGTCTTATCCAATGTATCTGAGTGGCTTCTAAGCAAGTTTGACCTCTCAATCGAATTATCCCAAGTTTTGTCTAAAATATCCATGAACAATTTGTTAAATATTGGGCATATAGATCAACTTGAACATGTAGACCAAGCTTGATGGTTAAGTAATTTGCCTTTCCTTTTTATTTTGGAATAATTTGGATATTTTTTGACTTGTTTTATTCATGACAATTTATATTTGAATGATTTGCTTGATGGCCAGGCTTATGTTACTTTTCTTTATTTTTTTACTTTGTACCATATCATGTTCAACTTCCAACAGGCCAGTACACAATTTATTTGTTAAGTCCTTTATTTAGTTTTCTTTTTTAACTTACCCATTCAAGTGGCCTACTTACTATTTTTGGCACAAGGGTTTTACTTAGATTTTGTACTGAGGGGTTAATCAGATTTTATATTGAAGGGACTATTTAGGCTTTGTTTGAAGGTTCTACTAAGATTTTGTATTGAGAGGCTTCTTCGGGTGTTTCTCTAAGGCTTTTGCTTGGTATTTTGCATTAGGTTTCAACAAAGCTTTATAATCCATAGCCAATATAGTCTTTATTAACTATGAACAAAGTATTCCTTTACATGAGATACATTCCAAGTTCGAGGGACTAGCGTTCCTTGCAAAGTCTCAAGGTAATAAGCATCATTTGATAAGTTTTCCTTAACCTACAATGGTCCTTCCTAACTAGCATCCAACTTTCCTTCCTTGGGTGGTTTTTGTGCATTTTCTATCTTCCTTAACACCAATATACCATGCCTGAAACTTCTTGATTTGACCCTTCTATTGATGAGACAAGCTAGTTTATTTTTGTACTTTTCCACCTAGCCTTATACTACTTCTCCGGTCTCTTCCACGAAGTCCAATTCCTCTTTCATCCTGATCTCATTTGTATCATTTGTGTATTGGCTTTGTTACTTACTTTTTTGTCCTAGCTTATTGTACCATGGCTACCCTATAAGTCTATTTAAAAGGTATCTCTTTCATCATCAAGTGAAGAATGGTTTTGTATAACTATAGGATGTTTAATAATTCTTCCATATAATGCCTTTTTGCTTTCATTAGCCATTTTTTTAGTCCTTGTAGGATTACCCCTTTAACTAATTTTTCTTGCTCATTTGTTAGAGGATGTTCGACTAATGCAAACTTTTGGCTTATTCCTAACCTTTTGTAAAAAAAAAATTAGTTATTTCTTTAATAAACTTATTTTGAATAATGATTTAGAGAGTACCTTTCGCAAAAAGTTATAAAAGTCTTGCTTGTAAATTGCCTCATATTGTGCGAAATAATTGTTGCAAGGAGCTCAAACTTGCATATGAATTAATTATTAGATTAAGGAAATTTTAATACTTTACATTCTTGATTTTTTGTGATCTCTAATACTTGCATATGAGTTTCTATAAAAAATTTTGGGCATTTTAAGCAATTATTGTGGTGAGTGACTCAACCTCAACCCATTTTGTGAAGTAATCAATAGCTACTAAGAGGAATTTGCATTGTCCTAAGGCTTTTGGGAGTGGTCCTACAAAACCCATTCCTCATTGAGCAACTTGACCTTGACCCATTTTGTGAAGTAATTAATTGCTACTAATAGGAATTTGGTTTGTCCCAAGGCTTTTGGGAGTGGTCCCACAAAATCCATTCCTTGTTGAGCAAACTAAGGATAGGCACAGGTTAGGTGAGAACAGATTTAAAGAGAATTATCAACTGACTGCACAATATTAGGTTAAGGAGAAGCTCACTTGCCTGCAATCGAAGGTAGTGCACAAACCATTTAAAGTAATTGTGCTTTGGGTTGGATGCATTCGGATCAGTTTCATTAGTTTAGAATCTTTAACATTGTTCATCATTTTTGCCATATTCATCTATGAAAAGTAAGGAATTTAGTCACAAAAGAGGTGAAAAATTAGGGGAGCAATGGAAGCTTAGAAGAACCTAACTCAAATGTTCAAATTTTGTTTCTTGTGAACTTTCATATATATAAATATATATATATATATCGAATCACATAAGCAATCTTAAATAATTAAACTACAACAAATAATCTTCCAAATTATCATAACTTGAATGCATTTAAAATTAGATAAGCATAAAGACAAAAAAAAAAATTTGCCAAATCAAATGAATAAGAAGATGTTAAAGAAGTAAGTAGTAAATGAATATTAAACAAAAGGCAAAAGAAATGGGCAAGTAGTCAAAAGCCTATCAAAGTAAGGTTGATATGTGAACTAGATGTGATATGGGAAAAGATTGTATATAACAATATGTATACAAATCTTTAGCTTGAATTGATCGGTTGTGAGCATGTTAGGTTTTTAAATTTGAAACCTATAGTTGACCAACAAAAACAAAATTTTTAAATGATTAAATTAAATCAATTGATAAATTCTTACAAACTGACTATAGTTTGAAAATTTTAAATTAGATCAATTGGATTGTGGCGATTAATCGGGTTATGTACAACCCTAGAGCAAACAATCATAGGAGCGAATGGGTTGCTAGGTATTTACTAGCTCTCGAGGTGTGTGAATAAGTCTTTAGCATTTATTGCATTTCTAATGAATTGTAATACCTCACTCTTCATAGTCGGCTAGAAATAACCCAATCAAATAACCTTGAATGCGAAAGCTATTCTTCCTATATAACTCTTGCATATCATTTCATGTAGATCTTTTAGAATGTAATCTACTTCCTCCAGTTGCAAACATCATAGAACAGGCGAAGCAAACCCTTTTTTATATAACCTTCCATTTTGCAAGAAGCAATATGTCACTCATCTTTCCAATTTCCTTGCCTTAGTTTTATCATCAAGGTTTCACCCATCTTGCAAATATTCCATTATTGGTTCCATCTATGTCTGCTCCTTTTCTATGCTCATAACTTTGGTTTATGCAATGCTTAAAAATTGCACCATTTCTTGAATGATAGTTCTGTTGTTTTCACACTAACCCATTTTACCAAGGTGTTTGCCTAATCATTTTTTTCCCTTAGGATTTGCTTTACTTCATATTTGAACCTCTCTAGTAATTGCCTAGCCTTTTCTGCATACCTTATAGTCAAGGCCTCTTTAATCTTATATTTCCCTCTGATATGGCTTGTAACAAGTTAAGAGTTACTTATAACAAGCACCTACCTCTTTAGTCAACTTAAGAAAAGCAATTAACACTTTATATTTGGTTTGGTTATTTGTACAATGGAAATTAAATTTCAATGAATACTTATGTGAGATTCCTTATGGGCCTTTGAGGATTATATTCATAAATATGGTCTAAAACAACCACCAATCTTATGTCTTAGTCATTTCAACTATGAAATCTCCTAAGACTTGCCCTTCAATTATCTTTCTTGGCTCAAATACTAACCTATACTCTGATAGTTTGATCAACCAAAACCAATTTTTTAGATAAGTTAGGTTTTCGTAGGACTTACCACATGGGTTAATCCATTCAAACAATCACTTGATGGCTTGGAAATACGACTTGATCCTTTTTTATAAGAATAGTAAGGCATATGCCAACTTCTTGATTTTCTGATATCTTGGTACTAGTCCATGTAGGATTTTAATAACAAAATAGATTGGTTTGTGCTCTCTTTTTTCCTTTCTTATCAGTACTGAGCTGATTGTTGCTTTTGATGTTGTTAGGTAGAGATATAAGGGCCCACCCATTTGGGTTTTGATGGTATTGGCAGGGCAAACAAGTGCATTTTAAGCTTGTTAGAAGCCTTTTCACATTTATAGTCCCATACAAAATTCTTAACATTTTTAAGTATTTTAAAGAAAAGGGAAGTGTTTATCTCCTGACTTTGACATGAAGGGAGTCAAGCCTGTCATCACCCATTCAACACTTAAACTTCTTGGATGTTTTATGGCCTCTTCATGTAAATGATGGCTTAGCATTTTGCCAAAATTTCTTCTATCCTCTACTTAGTTAGCATAAATCCCAAAAATTTGCTTGCTTGCACTCCAAATGTGAACTTTGCTAGATTCAACCTCATTTGATTTTTTTTTAAGAATTCTCAGGTGTCATCCAAATCAAACTAGTGTTTTTGTATGCTTTCTCACTTAATCAACATATCAGCTACGTACACCTTCAAAATTTGCCCGATTTGCTCAGAAAATACTTTGTTCATTATGTGTTGATAAGTTGCTCTTATATTTTTCAATACATATGACATGAACATATAGTAATATATGTCCTAATCGATTATGTTGGTTATGTTCTCCTCATCATGCATCCTTAGTTAGTTATATGCTAAGAATGCATCCTTAAAACTTAACATTTTAAAGCCTGAAGCATTGTCCACAATTGATATTGGGTAGAAGGTACGAATCTTTAGAGCATACCTTGTTGAAATTTATAAAGTTAACACACATTTGCCATCATCTATTTAGCTTTTTTACTAGAACCACATTTAATAGTCAAGTAGTGTGAGGTACCTCCGGATGAACCCTACGACTAACAATATTTGTACCTTATTCTTAACCACTTTGATTCTCTTCAATCTGAAGTTTCTTTTCTTTTATTGGACAAATTTTACATTTGAGTTAAGGGGTAACTTGTGGCAAGCAATAGTTAGGTCAATCCCTAATATGTCGACTGGCTTCTACACAAAAACTTTAGCATATGCCTTGAGTAAATTATCAAGTTTCTTCTTCTCCCTCAGAGATATCTCTATTGTGCACTCATTTTCTTTGTTGAACAATTTTACCTCCTATAACTCAAGCATTGGTTTAGGCCTTCCTTTAGTTGTCGTCTCGCATGTCCAACATAGTTGTTTCCACCAACTGGCATTTTACTTTCACCTGTCGATTTATAATAATCGACTTAATCTTGTTACTATTTTTTTTTTATTTTATTTGTTTCAAGGCTGATCATATAATGTTTTCGAGCTATTTTCTTATTTGCCCTCACTTGTCCTATTCCCGTGAGAGTTGGGAATTTCATCAATAGATGAGGGGTGGACACCATGACATGCAACAGGTTTAAGGACATACATCCTAGAATAGCATTGTATACATTCTTGTGCACCTTTACCACTAGGAAATCTACTTTGATATTTTACACTTATGGCCATGTTCCAACTGTCATTTGAAAAGTAACCATTCCATTGATGGACACCTATATTCCTATCTCATCTCACTAAAAATGATTTGCTTTCTATTGTCAGGAGCCGCTCTCCTATTCATCATGTTACCTCTACCTTCTCCACATTACTATATTTCTCTAACCATGCCAAAAGCTTTGCTAAGGAAGTAGCTAGTCGTTTTACCAAAGACAAGGAAAAATGGTTGGAACTTAAATCGAAGATGATCTAGTAAACCGCTATACCCTTATTCAAGTCTTTGATCTCCAGTGCCAAATTATTAATTAAATTGTTCAAAATATTCCTTAAGTGTCTCTTACCATCCTTGTTGAAAATTTAATAGAGTGGCTGGTGTGTTCTTTGGGGCTTTACTTGTGGGAAAATAAATATTAAACACCTTAACCAACTGCTTGAATGTGAATACAAAGTATCTTTATAAGGTGTTAAACTAACACAAACCAACATATTTCAATGTGATAGAGAATGCTCGACAAATTATAGCATATGAAAAACTAGACAGGAGCATGAACACTCAAAATGATTCTAAGTGTTCTTGGGGTCAGATGTTCCATCATAAGCATCTAAATGAATGGGTGTGACTCTTTCGAGACATTGGCTATGGCTGTTTTAGTCAAGTGGGTGAATCCTAGGTTTAGTGAGTTATATGTTTCATCATCACGACCTTAAAGATTATGCTTAAAATGCTATAGATAGGTTGGTGGTTTCTTAATGATGGAGATCCAGTCTAACTACTGATCAAAGGTGGCATTCCACTATAACCAATGCATGTGACCACATAAGAATATTAAGGGTGAGCTTGGTGGGTTTAGGTGTGGTTTCTTTAGGGTCCTAGGTGGAGTAATCAAGGATGTAATGTAGTGGGTTTTCTACCTAGGATGGCTAAATAAGCAATGATAATGACGGTTATGGAGTTTGATGATGGAAATTCTGCAAATGCTTTAATTCAATATGCAGATGGTGAACTTGCTTAACCAGTGCATCTTGTTCCAACTCCACTTCGATCCAATGAGCTTTTGCTTGCAATTGCTAATGATTTCTTCTTTTTGGGGCAAGAAGAACCTCTGGAGGTGGTGGTGGTGGAGAAAGCTAATTGTTGCCCTCCATTGTGCTAGTAACTCTCATTCATCGTGGCATGTCCACAAAATAGAAGGTTGTTAGTACCATGCAAAGCATTTAGATGGAAAGTAAGCCATAAACAACACCAAATGAAATCTATGCTAAGGCTAGCTTTAGTGATCAATAATGAGACAAATCACCATAGTCATGGGTTGTCTATATTAGTCTTAAGACATTAAGGGAGGTATTTATTTATAGGGTTTCATTGGTGTTTTGCTAGCATGATTTTGGGACCCACTTGTGTGATTTTCATATTTTCTAGTATATTGTGTAAATGGAGCATTTACAAGCCCAACAAGAGAGTGACATGTGACAAGTTAATTGTTCTTTTGTTCAACCATTCATAACCGTTCATCCATATCATTGTCTTCTATTAGCCTATTAGAGTAGTTGACTAAGCCAATCATCTAATCATGAGTAAATTGTTGTCATTAATTTGAAATCAAAATATGATTAAATGTTATAATTGACCCCCTTTTTTTAATTCGGGAATTGATTATCTCTCAAAGCTGTATTTAGAGAGTATTAACCAATCTTAAATCTTGATTCTTAACAAAATC
Source organism: Saraca asoca (assembly GCA_026873985.1). Classification (NCBI taxonomy): domain Eukaryota; kingdom Viridiplantae; phylum Streptophyta; class Magnoliopsida; order Fabales; family Fabaceae; genus Saraca; species Saraca asoca. The sequence continues at coordinate 10,528 of JANHAO010004399.1, read as the reverse complement.
ATCAATATCTATTTCAAGAATGATCTCTTTGTTAAAGCATTTTGGAATGGGAGAATTTTTATAAAATATTATTAAGAAAATTTGAACTTATGTTATTATTATTTTTTTTTTGAAAAAATAAGAATATTATTTTAGAGATCAATCATCCAATCATGCATGATGGATAATCATGATTTCTAATTATGTCACCCAAAAAAAAAGTTTTTAAAGGTTAGTAATCCATATTGGCTTTGTACAATTTGTGGTTATTGGTGATGAGAGTGGAGAAGTGCTTCTATGCATAAAGGTTGCATATTCCCAAGAAAATTAGTCAAAAATAGAAAAGAGGCAGATGTATTGCCGAAACAAATATTAAATTATTTCATATTATGTTTGGTCAGATGAATTAAAATATTAAAAAAAGTGGGAATGAAATGGAATGAAATAATTATTATATAATTATATTTGATATAATCAGAAATGTAATGGACATTCCATTTTATTTTTATAATTGGTATAACAAAATATTGTAAGAATAGACTGGAAAAAAATAATCAATTATATAAATACCCTTATAACAAAAAGTAATAAAAATATCTATTTAAAATCAATAAAAATTATAAAGTTTTAATTTCTCAAGTTATATAGAAATCATATATAAGTTAAGTAGGTAATATTATAATACCAACAAAATAATAACTATAACATATAAATTAAATAATTAAGTCATATTTTCTAAATATTTATTTTGCTAATTGACAAAAATTTCTAACATTTGTTAATAGTATGAATTGGCTTGTTTTTCAAGTTTGGTAATATTTTTTTTTCATAATTTTGACTCTCTTTATACGTCAATAAATTTTAATTTGTTAATTTTTATTTTATATTAAATAATTTTACACAATAAATAACATTTATTTATAAATAATATAAAAATATCTTATTTAAGTTCTATTATTAAAAATATAATTATCAAAATATTTTTATAATAAAAATATTTAAAAAATTATATTATTTTATTATTTATTAGTACAAAAATAATTTTGAAATATATAAAAGATGTAATGTAAAAAAGTAAATTCATAAACAATGATGTATTTTGAGAAATGCATATTAACATTTCATAGCACCTTCAAGCAAACTTTTTTTATCTATTTTTATTCATATATTCCAATTCTATTCAACCAATCATATCGTTAAAGTATATCACACAATTCTAAAATATATCAAAAAATTTGTTTAATTTGGATAAAAAAAACTTCTTAAAAGAAATTTCTCTTCCTTAAAATTTTAAGGTGTAATCTGTTTAAATTTGAGTGCTGCTTCCATACATTTTGGTAATTTTTTGTTACAAGCTCGTCAGAAAAAATAAAAATTTGTGCGTCATAAATTTAATTAATCGTGTAGTAGAATTTTTTCACTATAGTTATAAAATTTATTTGGGTAAAATTATAACTTTTAGAAAAGCTTTAAGGTTGACTGTAAAAATTATCACAGTAATAAGACTTACTAACAATTATGGATTTTACCCGTCTTTAGCAAGAGTAAGACTATTGTAAAGACATTCACTACCTCTTTGCAATTGATTTTATATGGCCCAAACTTACTTTTAAAATTCATAATTAAAAATTAATTTTGTATATTTTAACATTTTTAATTAAATTTTTATGATATATTAGAATCAATAGTACTTTAAAATTATGATTGGATTAAAAGTTAAATTAAGTAATTTTTATTTTTATTTTTACATTTTATTTCATAATTTTTTAAAAATAAATTAATTTTAATAAAATTAATCATCAAATAAGATTTTTAAATATAAATAGACTCACCTATAATTAATGACAAATAATTAGATAAACATTACTTATCTATTATTTCAAGGTTATTAGCAACTTTAGGATCTAATGACATCTAGGTTTTCTTCTCCAATGTTGAGTTCAAATTGGATAAGACATTATTTGTATGTGTGTTAAATGATTTGTTAGTTTTTCTATTAATTTTTTTCCATAAAATAATATATATTGTAATTTTTTTTTATAAACTTTACATGTACAAAGTATACAAAAACTGCAACTTCATCCGCCAATAATGCAACACCAAAGTTTTCAAAATTTTGACTTTTTATGATGATTGTAACTTGTTAGAAAAAAAAATTGACTTTGTGCATAAAATTTCCTAGTTCCATATGATGTATGCATACATATTATTGACGTATGCATAGAAGCAAAACCTTTGTTGGGGAGAAATGTTTAAAACCATATGATTTAGCATGAAATTGAAAAAAAAAATACAATAATAAAATTAATTAGGGTAATGTTACAAATATTTTGTCTAGGTTAATCTTTTGTCACGTATTTGAAAATTTTGTGAATTTTTATAAAAGTTTAACCTTAAAATTATAAAATTTATAAACTTTTTATAGAATTTTATGTTTTTATAAAAAATTATAAATATGTATCAATTTTATGTGTAACAAACACACAAAAAATTGTAATTTCAACCTTGAAAGATGCATAAAATATTTTTTAAATTTTTTATTTTTTATAAAATCTATAACTTTCAATAAAAAAAGTTATTAAAAATTAATTTTTTTTAGAAAACTTATAAAAAATATATATCAATATGAATTTTCTCAAGCATAACCCTTTTGTTGATCTTTTTGTTCTTTTCTTGCATTCAAATAAAAGTGTTTACATTTCAAGGTAGAAAAATGGGTTCTCATAAATGCATTTAGCATTTCTAGTGTCCAAAGCTAGATTAAATTGGAGACTATGAAAGAGGGGACTAGGATTAGACAAAAGGCTATTCAGCCTCTGACATTAGCTTCCCCCATGGGAGACAAAATCCTAACATTGTTATTATCAAATAAACAAAGCACCATAATTTTGGAGCACTTGTGGGCTACGTGAGATCCCTATCACCCAACAAGTTGCTTGCATTTTCGTTGGCACCACAAACCCCTCCCCGCCTCTCCACTCTCTTTTCAACCTTCTACTCATTTATTTGTGTAGAGTTATTATTATTGACCAAGACTTTAATAATAAGAAATTGACACATCTTCCCAATCAATTATAATAGATAATCTGATATTGACATTATATACTTTTACAAAAATATTGAGTTGAATTTATGAAAATCCATCCTTGATGCACTCTTTATCACTCATTCTTTTATTTATTTCATCTCACAATTTAGATGTGTATACTAACATTTCACATATTAAATGTCTATCTCCTTATACTTTTAAGAAATTAAATATTTTTATTATAAGATTGTTTATTTTGCATAAAAATATGTGTTTATTCGTTTAATTAACTGTTTTGAGATTTAAAAATAGACAATTTTAAAATAAAAATGCTCAATTTACCAATAGTTTGAGCTCCTTTTAGGGTTGAACTCATTATAAAAGTATTCTATGAATTCCTTGTGCAGAAGAGAACAACATCATATTCTAATAATCATTTACTTAATAAAATTGATTCATGGAAGTCTAATTATATAAAGATAAATGTTCTTTGAATTCAAACACTTAAAAGAAGGGTGAGACTCACTAAATCAGTATGATGATCAAATGTGTATAATTCTTATAGCTTGCAAAAAAATTTGTTAGTTGCACAAGATTCCTCTTCACACAAGCTTCAATGATCATTTGAAGAGAAAAATAGACACTAATTAACAAAACATGAATCCCATTATATTAGAACTACAAATATTGTAACTACCTTTTTTTTTAGGTCTAAAGTAATTTATTTATATAAGAATTTAATCCTATAAAAATAGTTTTTTTTTATCAATTTAATGACTTTAAATAATCATGTGAGAGATTTGTAAGAACTGAACAATAAAATCTTATTATTTGTAAAATAGAGTATTAATATATCATGAACTTATGATCTTAAATGTAAACACGTAGGTTGGCTAGGCACTATAAGTTATAGCACAATTAATATTGTTATTATTCTATGAAAGGATGATGGATGAGAAGCTAGTAAGAGTAGCTATCCTCACGCCCAATCAATACTTTTCAAGGAAAATTGAGTAAGAAAAATGAACATGAATTGCAGGTCTTCGCATGGTTGGCACCTCTAAATTTGACTATTATGGCACATATGATTCAACCAATAGCTCACTAATTTAAACCCACCAATTAATGTGATGTTCATATTCTCTACTTGATTCTTCAAAATTTATTAGAAGAAAACTTAAATGAGTTATCTCATTCTAAGTATAGTACCCTTAATTTGGATCATTTTCATCAAAATCTCTTTGGATATTTTCGAATATTTTAAATATCAATGCTTTGTAGAAAATAAAAATTAGGATCTAGAACCCAAAATGGCTACGTATAATATTCATTTTATGGATTATTATTCGAAGATAGAATTTTGTAGTAATTAAAGCCTAAAAAGAATGTAAAATTATGTTATAGTTTAGAATCTTATATGTTGAGTGTTGATTCTAGCCTAATCTCGTATATATGAAATGCATCCAATCAAGATTCATCCAACAACAAAGATTTATTGTCATTACAGCACATGAAAGTCATATACAACTGAGAAGCACTAAATTAAGATTGATTTAGCAACAATTTTAAATTTCTAGGGTTAATTTGCACAAAAATAAAAAAGAGTTTATCCTTACATTTAGTGTACAAATAAATAATCGAGAGAAAAATACATTGACCTGCTTTTAGGTATGCAAAAACTACATAAATCTTTTCTCTAGTTTAAAATCTTAAATTTTACCCATAGTTAAATATATTCCATTAAGAATATAATAGAATATGTCTTAAATATTTATTTGTTATGTTAAAAATAAGATTACTAAATCAAATAATATTTAATTAATATGTTATCCCAAATTAAAATCTACCTTTTATACAACCTAATTAAAAAATAATACAAAATATTTCTAGTTCTGTATTTCTTTTTCTCTCTCATTATAGGGACACCAAAATTTGAATAAAAAAAATCAGTTTTTATCATATGAAATTAAGGGTTACGGTGTGATTAAAACTCTCCATTCTATATTTTTTCTTGATATATTGTGTTTTATTTATCATATTTAAATTATAATTTTTTGGTTTAGCATACAAATTTATGATATTTGCTCATGATTTTTCTATCTTATTTGTTAAATATACAATTCTTTTGTTTATTTGTTGGGTGTGAGTAGTTATGAACCCCTTTTTTTTGTTACTTTCCCCTATATGAACGCAATTGTTTTAGGTTTATTTCTTAGAAATTATTTCAATTTTTTATATGATAAATTTTTTTTTGTTACAAGCTGTTTTTAATTTAATTTTTCTTACCTAATTAAAAATTGAATGATAACAAAACTATAATTTTTATGAAAAATTTTGCTCTTAAACATTCTTTTTGTGGAAAAATATTAAAAAAGAGAGTTTAAATCATACTATCGATGTTAGTTATGAATGAATCAAATAATATTATTGACTAAGGGGAAACAATTATTTTAATGAAAAAATAATAGAAAATTTCAATATAAATTTATGTGTAGCATATTTCAAATTTAGAAAGAAGATCAATATAAATTTTGTTGACGATGAAATTTGGTTCCGTATCTTAGCCAATGGGGATGATTCAGTGAACCCCAAACCGCAACCTGGTGTAGAAATCAGAGGAAAAAGAAGAAGAACACACAGCAGACATAGAGATTTTTTAATATGGTTCAGCCAAATCCGGACAGTATCGGACCCTACGTCCACGGTGGAGGTTTTATTGCTGAAAGAGTATTTATAATATGCAGTATTTTTACAGAGATTTCTCTCTAGTGAGCTCCATGGCTCTTTGCTCTCAAAACTCTATCTTCAACCATCAATCCTCTCCCTTTCTATTACACAGAGCCCTATATATATAAAGGCTAATTCTACAATTTGACTCTTGCAGGCTCTCCGTCAATCAGCACCTACAGATTGACTCTTCCTCAGTTTGCGTGCTTAACTGGCCTTGGTTGAGAATGGCTTCTTTTTGCGGGATGGGCTTCCATTAGCTGGGCTTTTGCCAGCCCATCCAAAAAATGCATATAACATAAGCCCCCCAACTCGCAGTTCACTTTGCGGGCTGGGAGTTAGACTTCCACTAACAAAAGCTCGACATGCCATGCTGAGATGAATAAGTTCCTACAAGTCACAGTTTAAAAGATTTAAGTAGAATGAATATCTGATGAGTCAATCGACTTCGATAGTAGATATTAATAAATCACATGATTTAACATAAATGGGCTTTCAGCCCGAAAATTATGATTTAAAAAACATATGTCATATTGAATGACCAAGGAGGTTGCTCAGATGCATGATGAGTAGAGTGTTTAGAGAGTTGGCGGGGTTCCCTTTTGGGGTTCCCAGTGGAGTTCGATCTAGACATAGTTTTGCCTTAGAAAGGTGTCTCGTCGAGTGATCTTGTTCCCTAGAGGTATTTTCCTATTTTGGCAATTGCCTTGGGGTTTTATCCTTTCAGACCCGACCGGGTGTACCTCGATTGTCGGGTGAGGATGCCTCGATTGGCATGAGTTTAGGTGCTTATCGGGTGTATCTGTGTGACCTACTTGGGCACCCAGTAGTGCAACTTCAGCTCCGAAAGAGAGAGTAGAAAACCAGCTGTAATAAAATATTTAGTGCTGGGACAAGAAATTGCATCTAGCTCCTTCAAGCAGATAAGGAATGATAACTTAGCTTGTTCAAAGGTGAGCTATAATGTTGCTGAAGCTGGAATGGTAATTCCCCCACTTTGGGTTTCTATTCGGCTTGGTCTCGGAGGACAAAAGGCACGGACTTGAGGTCGTTGGAGTGCTTTTGTTGCATGGCAAGGTGCGAGCTGAATATCACTGCTATTACCTATCCAAAATTGGACTCAGCCTCAATATATGGTTGTTGTGCACTAGGCTGTCGTCAAATTCAGTTACTGCATGAGAAATGCACGAGTTCCACATCGAACATAGGATTGCATGACCACTGGACAAGCACGGCCTCCTCATGATAATAATAACTCATCCTCACGCCCACATGCGGAACCAAGTCTAGAACGATGTTGCCGGCATGAGCTCATTGGGTCGTCCATGCATGGCTTGAGCGCGAGGACCGAGTTGCTGCATGGACTGTGAGCCTAACGTGAAAATGAACTACGACTGGGGCATGGGCTCGTCCTCATTCAAGCTTCGAGAGCCAGACCGCTGCATGCTATGGACTTTAAACTACGCTGGGTGGCTGCAAGCTTGGAGGGCTTCAAACTGCAACTGGGTAGCTGTGAGCTTGGCGTCGAAGCGAGCTGCAGCTGGATGCAAGCTTGTCACCTCACGCGCTACTACATGGCCAAGCCCGAGCTCGTCACAGGACCTCCTCGCTTCATGAGTGTGCTGTCGAGGCAAGTTCTACATGGTTATGCGCGAGCTCATCTCCAAGTTCACGGCGGTGCGAACTCGTTACTGCTTGGACTGCGGAGATCGAGCTCATAGCTGAGAGCCCATTGTTGCTACGTCACAGAGGGCAGGTCTGTTGTTGGAGCATCTTGATGCATAGTGACATCGGGTATGGCTGGAGTGCGAGCTCGTCTCCAAACCAGATCACTACACACTATGAGCTCGGCTTCACGCTGCCATCATGGGTTCCCACAAGCTACTGCTATGGCTAGAGAATGTGGGTGGCAGTAACTGGTTGAGTGACAAATAAGGCAGTCCGAAGTTGAACAATTCGCTAGAAAAGGAAGAGAGGCTGGCAGTCTGCTAGATTGTATACTGTTCTCCGGTGAAGGCAGGACCAAGTTCGTCCAACTAGAGAAACAATAGCTTCCGTATAGTGAGATTCAAGCAGGCCAACCATTACAGTAAAAATTAACCAGGATGCAGGTGGAGTCCCCACAGACGGCATCATAATGTTGACGATGAAATTTGGTTAGTACGGAGAGACTAAATCTCAGCCAACGGGGATGATTCGGTGAACCCCAAATTGCAACTTGGTGTAGAAATTAGAGGAAGAAGAAGAAGAACACACAACAGACGCAAAGATTTTTTAACGTGGTTAGGCTAAATCCGGGGGGTACCGGACCCTACGTCCACGGCGGAGGTTTTATTGCAGAAAGAGTATTTATAATATGCAGTATTTTTACAGGGATTTCTCTCTAGCGAACTTCATGACTCTCTGCTCTCAAAACTCTCTCTTCAACCATCAGTCCTCTCCCCTTCTATTACGCAGAGCCTTATATACATAAAGGCTAATTCTGTAATTCGATTCTTGCAAGCCCTCCATCAATCAGCACCTATAGACTGACTCTTCCTCGATTTACATGCTCAACTGGTCTTGGCTGAGAATGACTTCTTTCTGTGGGCTGGACTTACATTAGCTGGGCTTTTGCCAGTCCATCCAAAAAATGCATATAACAAATTTTCAAACCCAAAAAATGGTACATACAATTTTTGTATATTTATAAGATCGTTTTATTTTTCTCAATAATCAATGATGAATTATATCATAACCGCATCACTATACCTTCCATCCAAAATCGTTTACCATGGGACCCATTCCATGGTCCCTTATATGAGGAAAAATGCTTACATAAAGTCAATATACTATAATAAATCATTTAAAATAATATTTTAAATACAAAATCAATTAATTTTGAATCATTAGTTAGTGAGACATTATTTAAAAATAAATTATTAATGATCATCTACATGTATGTAATCTCTTGAATTTTTGTGGATCTCACACAAATAAAAAATTAAATACAACAACTACGCTATAATTATTGCACTGAATCCTAATATTTTAAAATTTTAATTATTTTTAAATATACATGTCAGTTAATGAGTTTATGTATATGCATGAGAAATTTTTGCATCCTTTTTAGAGCAAAGTGAAATTCATATTTAATTTTGGGATCAGAGAAGATGATACAAAGATGTATTTATGCAAAAAATGCACATACATTTGTGTCTTTCTCACTCATTTTATACATATAAGAACTTTTCTATGTACACATTAATGATTATATAGAAGTTTGGATAAAGATTAATTATCTGTCCATTGTAATCCTTCAAGTACTTCATCGATGTACTTCTCTTTTATAGTCATGATCTCTAACATCATCAGATAATCTAAATTTGAACTACGGTCTACAGAAAAAAAAAATTTAAAGAAATTGTCTAATCGCATTTATTCATTTTGAAATTGAACTTCATTCAAAGCCAAGTAGCATATTTCTAATGTTATCAACATCAATTTCTAACATGATGGTTGTCTCTAATTATGTATGGGATCCCATATCTCATTGTATATGAGATCTCATATACTTTATAAAATGTTTAGTAGGTATTAGAAAAGTAAAAATTAAGATACAATCATTTGTTAATTTCTCACATGTCAATTAGCTATGTATATGTTTTAAATCATGGGATTTTCAGGTTGGACTTTTATGAATAATTGTATAAAATATATGTCTCATGCCTAACCTAATTATTTTTAAAAATTTCAATGCGATCCAATTAAAATTATTAAAATTCAAGTTCTGGCCTGAAAGTTTAATTACATTTATTCTATTATTATTTTAAGCAAAAGTTAACATTTTTTACATAAAAAAATGCACATTTAAATAGATAATAAAACATTTAAATATATAATTTTTTTTAATTATATCAAAATAAATCTTTTTAAAAAAATAATTAAATGTTACTATTTTTAATATATATTTATATTAATAAAAATTAATTTATATAATATCGAACTGGATCGACCCAGTTAATTGTAACATAATCTAAATTCAATTTGAATATTAATAAAGTTTTGAAAAAGACCAATGAATATTCAGACCTTAAAACAATAATCGGAATCTATATCTTTTTGGGCTAAATCTATTGAGTTGGATGGTGCATTTGGCCTATGTACACTTCTAATGTCAACAAACTATTCATCAAACTACACCTTCTATGTTTGACAGTGCATCTACAAATTATGAGTAAAATATTACATATACATATCATGAGCACAATCCATAAATTATAATATTCATCAATCATCAAACTACCAACAGGATGGTAAAGTAAAACCACACAGTAATAAATGGTGATTTTATTATTATTAGACTTTATGCATATAGATTTGTGTGAATACTTGATTTTACGAGCTTTTGTTCCTAAGTCTTTTATGATGGACTATTAACTTAGTTTGACCCATCAAGGAGAACTTCCAAGCCTCATCTTATATATTCCTTTGGTTGCTTCATTCAGATGATAAAGACTTGTGACATATGAAGGGATAAGATTTATGTGTCTTTTCTTTTTTTCTTTTATCCTCTTTTATCTATTTTTTTCTTTCAAAAGAATCATAGAATTGAGATTTACATTCAGATATATTATTCAATTATACGTCTATTGATAATTATTTACAAAAATATATATCATAAAATGTGATTAGATCTATACACTACAAGAAAAATGCAATATTCCAACGGAATATTCCAACGGATTTTCCAACGGAAACGTATCCGTCGGAATACTGCAACGGGTTTTCTAACGGAATCGTATCCGTCGGAAT
>JANHAO010004398.1:0-24465 GCA_026873985.1 Saraca asoca | reverse complement strand
AATGGGATTTGAGTGCTCACGAGACACAAATTGGATTTGTGTGCTCGAATTCATTTAAGTCAAATAATTCACGAGGTTGAGAAACTTTAATTGGTTATAGATGTTGACTTTCATCCATACTTCTGACCAATCCGGATATGGGTAATGAAAGGATTGTATCATGCACAATGTATGACACATGAAGTGTTTTATACACGTTGAGGCCAATCATAGACAGACTTGTCATATTGATGACTCCTACCGTGAATTGTGTAGCTAAAGTGGCTTGCTAGAGTCCACTTGTAGCCTTAAGTCTAATTGATTAATTTGGATAAATTAATATGCCTTCAAACGGTTTGAAGGGCATTATGAACTTTTGTCAATACATCGAGAGCCTACTGGGTCACACACATAATAGAAAATGATGTGACCAATGATATAATTAAGTTCTGGACACATTTGATGTCCAGGGACTAAAGTGCAATTCAGTGTAATTGCGTTGAGGCCAAAGTACAAAGTTTTGAAAACTTTTTGGGCCATTTTGGGAAAAAGGAAAACTTGTCTTCCTAACTCAAAACGACGCCGTTTTGAAGCCACCCTATTTGCCTTATTTGGCCGACACACACACGACAAGAAGGAAGCTTACACATTCGGTTTATGAAACCGAACCAAGAGGAAGCTTCTCGGCTTTAGAAGCCGAAGCCATAGGAGGAGGAAGAAGAGGCCGAAGAGTTCGATTTTTGGCTCCATCCAGCCCCACTCAAGCCCCTCTACAAGCTAGCACTTGGAGAGGAAGCTTTTGAGGCCATGAAGAGGATTTTCCTGATGTGAAGATTCACTGTCTTCCGCTGTGTAAAAGTTAGACTAAAGGTTAGTGAACTCTTCTTCTACTCTAGATTTGATCCAGGTTATTTTGAGACCTCACACCAATGGATCCTTAGGAAGTTTGCTCAGCCAAGAGCAGAAATTTTTTTTAAAATTTCGACCTCTTTCCCTTCATCTTGGCCAAACAAAAACCTTCATTAGAGACTCTGTCGAAATTATAACTTAGATTTGTATTTCCATTGAATGCAATAGAAAATCTCCATAAAAAAACTAATACAACTCAATGTGGACGTAAGAGTCGATTAACTTTAGCCGAACTATGATAAAAGTTTCTGATGTTTGTTGTTCTTCCTTTTTCTCTTCTATTTCTTCTCCATTAATTCACTTCTCTAACTTGTAGTTTGGGATAACACTTAACTTACATCTATTGATCGGATTTCACTATCAACAGTACTTGAAAGATTTAACAGTGAAAAGTCATCTAGAAAAATTACCTCAGCAATATTAAGATATTGGATTTGTACATTGGCCTTTGCTGTACTGCAGTCAACTTGATTAAATAGTAATGGATATTGAAAACCCAAAACTTAACCATCGGAAAAGCAGTGATTATGATATTTTATTTAATTGCTCAGGCACTGTTGATGATGATTATGTTATTTGCTGCACTTGATTTCTAGCTTTGACTTTGTTTTATGATGATGATGCTTATAATGACTTTGTCTCACGGGAAAGCACGCACGATGTCGCTTTTGCACTGATCACACCCATAATTTTCCTGTTGGGTGCTGATTGTTTTATATACGATTACATTTTATGACATTTTGTTTATAAATAAATAAATAAATAAGTATAGAAAACAAGTTACCTTAATTTTTTTTTTTTTAACAACAGGTTATATTATGCTAACTGCATGCACCTAAGCCAACAATGCCATATCGTGCTATGGTAGGCTATGGCCTCAAAAACTTTATAATGATTACATTTTTTTATTTTAAATTTTTTATTTAACACAAGTTTAATTATTTATACTGGCTTTGAATAATTTTATTTCAGTTTCACACTCCCATCCTTGTTTATTGATTTATTATTATTATTTTTTGAATGAGTGAAATAAATCATCCATACTCAACTTTTAAACTTTTAAAATACATAAAAACGCGTTGATGATCAAATCCTATGAATTATTACCAAGAAATTTTAAACTAACAATGGTTTATTTTTAGAATTTGATATTGACCCTTCTTCTCCTTATATAATGAGTGAAGTTCATATTTCTAAATTTCATTCAATGCACTAAGTAAAGTTGACCTCCTCAAATTACAATGATTAATACAGTGAACAAAGAAGATAGATATTCCTGCAATCATGCTACTAACATCCAATTAAGAAAATTGATAAGAATGATTAACAATTTTGAAGTCAATTAATTGTGAATAAATTTTATAGAAAAAAATTATGAAGATGACAAAAAAAAAATGATTTGAATAATTTTCCTTAGATGATGTTTTTAATTTTAACTCTTGAATTTTACTAATAAAACTTTTTAAATCGTACCTTAAAAATATTATAATAAAATGATCATTAAGTGATTTGAACTTAAAAAATTAAATTTATATGTATATATAAATATTTTAAATGAAAAAAATAATTCATTTTTTTGCAAATTATAAAAAAATATCTTCTTTTATGTTATTTGAATGATAAAAAATTCAATTCATTTTCAAAAAATATACTTTCTCGTAAAAGTACTTCTTATTTCGTTTTCGGTCCAACTAAACAAACCATAATGTCCGTGAATTTCTGACCCTACACAGGCAACATTGTAGTGTATCACCTCTCATCACCTTGCTTACATCCTACGTAATAGAGATGTAATTATAAAACAGAAGAAATCAATTGTATCTTTCAAATATTTGACAGAAAAGAAAGGGGGAAATTTTGTCAGTTTCTATCCCGTTTTCATTTTTCTTGCAATGAGAAATCCTCACCAGAAAGTAGGAGATAACAAGCACGTTACTATAACATTAGAGACGTATGTCTGAACTTTGAACCCTTATCTTCATATAACCTGCAGGTTTGCATAATGAATTCTTGAGGAGATGAGAATTTGGATATGTTCAATTACAATTGTAGGTTATATATGGTTCACAATCCTTTTCACCAGTTCATTAGACAGCTGATCAGTAGCATCATAGGAAAAAAGTTTCCCATTACAGATGGATATAACATAGAGTACTTCAAATGACAGTGACCAAAACTATATATCTTCAGTATCAACATGTCCACAATTTTACTGATGTGTATTGTATAAAAAATCCTGCCAGCCAAAACTTATCAAAATCCCCATTTTATCTTCCTCTTCCTCTGTCTCCACCTTGATTATTTAATCAACTTTGGATCAATATCTGATTAACTTACTTAGTAAAGCGCAAAACCAGTCTAACCAGAATTTCTGTCAGAGTCACCCCCAAAGCCAGACTGCTGAAATCATGTTTGGTTTAGATGGCTAACATCAGCCCATGCTTTCAAGGTCCATTTGTCTCCATCATACAAGTGGAAAACATTGATGCAAGTGTTTGGTAACTTCCCAGAAGGTCTTCTTCCCTTTGGGTAGGTCCGCTTATGCAGTGCTCTGATGACACCTCCATGAGTGACCACGATTACTCGCTCTCCTGCAGTTAATACAGGTAGCATTATCATATAATTCAGATGTAATACAAGGGATTTTGATAAGGGGAAAATTGACATTAGCATCAATATCTTGATATTTCAACATTTTGACCCAATTTACCTTGACATATAAAGAGGCAAGACCAGATGGCCCCCAGTGTATCGAGGTTCTTAGATGAACTATAAAGGTTTCAGACAAAGTTACTAGAAATTTTGCTTTGACCAACATCCTACATTTGATACTTGCGTTCCACAAACAAGTGCTATCATCCACACGTGTATATTTGTAAAAATATTTAGTAAAATAACATTTCTGTTCTAGTGCCCATACTATATTTCTGATAAGTTTGTAACCATGATGTATGATCTCATTCAAACCAAGGATGAATTTGGCACAATATAATTCCCACAAGAAGTCATAACTCATGAAGCCATACCTTTGTGCTTCCCGTGTATCCTCTGGAATGCAGATGTACAGCGTTCATAAAGTTGAGCAAGACTTTCTCCACCACCCTGCATATTAGGGTGGAATGTTGAAACCGCACATGAAACTTAAAATTCCACACGGAGCTTCTCAATTTTCAGTTTTCACACTTCTACACTGTGCGATCTTGCTAAAAGCACATAATAACATTTTGATGTGTAACAAGAAGCAAGTAACATGCAAACAAATTGGCTTGTACAGTACTTACTGGGATCTCTCGATCAGGACTATGAGATATATTAGCCCGGTATGCTGTCGGATTAGTTTTGGCTGCTTCACGATATAGAAGACCTTGAAGATCCCCTAGATGTCTTTCCCGTAGGTTAGGGTCCTTCACAACCTGGAATTTAAGCCAAGATGTATCAAACGAGAAAGAAAGCAAGTGTGATATCACTCATCACAAAGCAGAATAGGATACAAAAATAAGAAAAGCAACCATCAAAATTTACTTAATATCACCATTCTTTATCTTTTATCCCTGAGGCAGGGGAATAGAATCAAAATTCCGGAGAAAATAACCTACATTTTTTTGGATAAATAGGAAGAAAAAAAATCCCAAAATTTGAATATGTGTGAATCCATGCATGGTAATTGAAGTATAATATATTATTATATGCTGTTTAAGGAAAAAAGTTGCTTCAGTGCTAGTCAGACTTTAAAAATCTTTCGCATCTACCCATATTCATTTTCGTCTACAACAAAAGTTGGAGTGGGTGTTCTGAGGGTGAGTTTAAGGTGTTTCAGAAGTACATTTCTGTGATAAATTAGTGATCATCTCATGAATAGATAGAATGTAACATGAAGAAGGATGACTCTGGGTACAAACCTCTAGCCCTCCTCCACAGCTGGCTGCAATAATCTGTGCTGTTTCAAAAGCCCGTTGCAAATCAGAAGAGTATATGGCAGAGACCTTGGGTTCCCCAGATAGTCTGTCCGCCACCTCCACAAAAAAGGTTTACAGGAATAAGCACCATCAAGCCCAAATCAACCAACCAAGACTTTGTAAATTAAAACGATAGGAATTTATTGCACACAACTTACTGCAGCTGCTTGCTGTCTTCCAGTGTTGTTTAATTCAACATCCAGTTGTCCCTGTTTACCCGCAACTTCATCAGTATTTGATATCATTCAAAAATGATGCAATTTTGGCTCAAGCACGTCAATTTTTACATGCGATGAATAAGTACCTGAAATCTTCCCTTCACATTCCATTCTGTTTCACCATGACGTACAACAATAATCTCAGTATAGTCTGGATTGATAGAGCTATTAAATAGCATGCCCACAGAAATTAGATCGAGATCAAAAACCAAAAAACCAAAAAAAAAAGCCAATAAAAATTGCAGTCATCTCGAATTAAATATTTTAGGAAATCAAAGCCGCCTGATAGGAAAATTGTTTACTTGATGGAATCGAAGTA
This sequence comes from Saraca asoca, assembly GCA_026873985.1. Lineage (NCBI taxonomy): Eukaryota > Viridiplantae > Streptophyta > Magnoliopsida > Fabales > Fabaceae > Saraca > Saraca asoca. Next base: position 19,084 of record JANHAO010004398.1, on the reverse strand, counting down.
AAGCACTTTCGATGAATTTCTTGGTCTTTCTGAAATTATAGTATTACAACAGCAAATGGTTTCACTGTATAAAATAAGACCAAATTTTTATTGTCTGTAGTGATAAGATTGAAGGAGAGAGAAAGAGGGTTTGAGACCTGCTGGAATGGTAATCAGCCATAGAAGACTCTGGACTTTCAGAGCGCGAGAAAGCTGAGTGAAGAAACAAAGCTTCGCCTCAGCTTATAACACTAAAGAATTCAAGCTTGAAGAATAATACAAGTCGTGACGGAGCAGAAGAGAGGTGATATGATATGCTCAGATTCAGACTCAACTTGGAGCAGAACCTTATTCTCGTTGTGCTTTGTTTATAACCATAGAAGAACTTCATTGTTGGGATTCTATTTAATATATAATTCTTAAATTCTGAGCAAGAAGGGAATTTAATTTGTTTATTGACTAAAATAATTTAAAGAATTTGACCTTGTAAAGTTGTTTCCAGAAAAACTTAGTTGAGGTGCAGCCTTGTCCAATGACCTCTCACTTCACATGGACAATATTAGATTTACAGAGTGATACATTAAGATTTGAGCTTCTGTGGCCGTGAAAATGATTATTGATGAGCTTGCTGGTAATTGCAAGTAACATGTTACAACTTGCCAGCCAAAAGTTCACATGAGAAAAGCCTAAAAATGGACCGAAACAATGATTCATCCAGAGCAAAACTGAACTCAGCAATGGCATGGATACAAGCTTTGATGATCAAAATAGACCATTACAAAATTTCATATTTGCTTAACTAAATATATGCGTTATCAACTTGAGTCCGGTTACGCTTACCTCCGACCCAGACTTTCACTCATTTGCATACATATTACAATCTAAATTAAACTAATTGAATTTATTCACTAACCCCAACTATCAATATTAAGTGCGCAGTTTGTGTAAAAAAGTTAAATGTAATTAACATTTTGCTGTTAATTTACCGCCACTGATCATCAAAACTTGAATCAATTTGTTTTTGATGAAGTAAGCACAACTCTGCTTAATTTGTTTATCATAAACACTTCTAACAAGGGAAGCTGGCAATCTTTTTACTTTTTAGTATATAATCGGGGAAGTTGGCAATTGTGTTTATTTATCAATACAATACTGAATACACGAGACATTTGAATCGAAGAACAATAATGCAATACAGATAAGTAGAAGGCACAAAATTAAAAGTGTAGGAATTTGAGTACCAATGCTTTCAAAATTACCAATCAACTTTATCTAAAAATTCAGCCACGCAACATTGATAAGATCCTTTCTTCTCTTTTCCTCCAATACCTTTATTATTTAAATTAACTTTGGATCAAATATCGTTTGAATAAATACTAAAAGCACAACGCGCAGCCTAACCAGAAGTTCTGTCACCACCAAAACCAGACTGTAGAAATCCTGTTTGGTTAAGATGGCTAACATCACCCCATGCTTTCAATATCCATTTGTCCCCACCATACAAGTGAAAAATGTTGATTGATGTATTTAGTACCTTCCCAGAAGACTTTCCGTTAGGGCAAGCCCGCTCATATAGTGAACTAATAACACCCCCATGAGTCACTACCACTACTCGCTCCCCTGCAATGTAACATCAACACAATTTAGCAAAAAATTGAAAGATAGACTTTACATAAGGTTTTACATATCCACTACTATCGATCACTTGCTATTCCAACATTGTCTACAAGATTTTTAAGGTACCCCCAAGGTAGTTGTGTAAATGTCATTCATGCCAAGTACTGAGGCTTTCAGCAAAACAGAAAATCTCATAATAGAACCAATGATAAAATAGAAGCAACGTAATTTTCATAATAAGTGACTGATTGGTAGGGTACCTTGATGTTTTATTCCAATTCTCTCCAAGGCGGAAGTGCAACGATCATAGAGCTGCACAACACTTTCTCCACCACCCTGCAGATAAGAGTAACGCATCAAGAACACATTAATTCAAGGGATTCATCATAATAATCATACATGATACATCCACAAACAATAAACATCAGGTAATAAGGTTTTGTTTACTTATAGATACTGTTTTTACAGTAACAAAATTTGCTGGTGGTGGAGATTGAATTCATTCTTATCAAACCTATAACTATAAGCAAAGTCACATTTCAGTTGTCTTAGAGTTTTTCAACTAACTGCTGATCCATATGATCTTAGGACCACATCTTCATTAATTTTCTGGTCAAGCATCTCCGCTTCCTTTTTAATGAAATAATGGGACATCTTGTCTAGTGTTGCTTCAAGATCCATGCAGCTCTATGATAGCACTAGTAGGAGCTATAAGTGTCAGTCAGCTTTGCATAATAAATTGTTTGAACTTTTCCCAGTTACCTTAAAAGTGTTTTCATGAATTAAAAGAGCCAGGTATATGTGGTGAACTCTTGTTGACAGCTGTGATTAACATTCTCAATTTCTCACACAAAACAAGGACTAATAATGCAAAGTACTCGGCTGTTCAAGCACTAACTGGGATTTCTTGATCTGGATTATGAGATAAAAGAGCTCGGTAAGCTTCAGGATTAGTTTTTGATGCTTCCCTGAATACAAGGCCCTGGAGATCCCCTAGGTTCCTTTCCCGTAGCTCAGGATCCTTAACAACCTGTAATTTATATCGTGGAAGAAGGTATAAGTGCTACATCACAGATAAAAAAGTAGAATTAAGAAATAAAAGTACAATCTAAATTTAAATTAAAATTCACAATCATACATTGTGAAGGCAGAAGAAGGAGGTCAAGTTTCAGAAAAGAATAGATTGTTTTAACGAGTTTTAATAAAAAAAAAAGTTGATGATGATACATAAAATTTTGTTTTTGAAAAAAAAAAAAAACAAATAAAAAACGGAGGAGCTTAATTACTTCGAGCAGTGAACACAGATTACAAAGAAAATCAACAGAGTGGTGAATCCAATGAGTGTAACATGACGTTGATTCTAGGTTCAAACCTGAAGCCCTCCACAGCTGCTTGCAACAATCTGTGCTGTTTCATAAGCTCGTTGCAAGTCAGAAGAGTATATAACAGAGAACTTGGGTTCCCTAGATAGTCTGTCAGCCACCTCCATACAAGAGAAGTTTACAGGAGTAATGTCATTAAGGTATAACCAAACAAAGATTTAAGGCTACAGTTTTGGTTTGCAAATTGAAATCAGAGACATGAAATAAACACAACTTACTGCAGCTGCTTGCTGTCGTCCAGCTTCATTTAATTCAACATCCAGGTGTCCCTGTTTACACACAAGTATTCGTGAATTGTGAAAATTGAAGGAAATCGAAGTGAGCTTGTACATTAAGATATGTAACGGGGATTAATAGGCAATACAGTATGGACTATGGGCAATTAGATTATAGCTCTTCCAAAATGAATGTTTTTTTTACTGTTTTATTTTATTTTTTTTATAGCTATGAAGAACTTAGGGACTGAGTATCACAAGTTTTGCAGAAGCAAACTTATTGTGATGAACAAAGGGCCACCTCTTTCAATAATGGTTAAAATTATTAAACTTTTTCAGACAGAATAACACATCCCACCTGAATTCTTCCATCGGTATTCCACGCTGTTTCACCATGACGTATAACTAGAATCTCAGCATAATCTGGATGGGGAGAGCTATAACCAGCATTATCATTACTCGTAATTAGATTTTGATCATGAATTGACGAAAGACAAAGCTTATAGTGAAAAGAATAAAGCTCCTATCATTACTCGACTGAAAATTTCGAGAGAGAGGAGAGGAGGTAAGGACCTGGAATAGGAATCGGCCATGGAAGACATCGTCTTTGTGAGTGTGAGAATTTGTAGTGGCTAGCAAAGAGTTAGGATGCTGCGAGCTCAATAGTCAGCAGTAAGCACCTTAACTTTTAATCAGGACAGATTCGATCCCCATTCGTCACAGGCTCACAGCCCTTGTGCAGAATTCGTGTACAGTATTTTCCTTTGTTAACAATGGAAAAATTGCAAATTAACCAAGTAACTTTAAACTAGAAATATTTATCATTTATAATTATTAATTTTTATAGCCATCCATAAATAAGAAAATATAATATAATTAAGATCTTTTATCATAGTTTTAAAAATAATCTAAATATTATATTATGTAAATGAAAATATAAAAATTATAATCATATATTTTTCAATTTATACAGATAAATAAAATATATTAAAATAATCAAAATATCTTCAAAACAAGGAATAATTATAAAAAAATATACAAATTAGATTACTTTCAAATTTAAATTATAAAATCTTTACATTATATTTAATTTTTCTAAAAAATTTCATGTCAAATTAAATATATTTATATCTTAAATCACTTACAAAATTGATATTAAATATAATTTATCCCTTATAAATAGATTTAATGAATACTTGTAAAAATTAATAATTACAAATATTAAAAATAACTAGCCAAATTTAAACAGATAATTTACATTTTTTTCCATTTAATAAATAAATCACAAGCAAAAACCGAGATAAATGATTAGATTTGAGTTCAAAGTTAGTTTTGAAGTATTTCCCAAATTAAAAACCAGCTAATTTTTAAAAATTAAAGTTAATTTTTATCTAGTCTAATTTTAAATAAAATAGAATTTTACCTTTAATCAAAGTTACAAAATCAACTTATATTTAAACTTCAAAATTGTGTTCTGGAGATTCGATTCTCCTACTAAAGTTCAAAACGAAATGAAATTGTTTTCTTTTTTTTTTCTTTTGGTGGAAAATGAAATAGTTTTCAAAACTGAATTTCATAGAGCTAATTCTTTGCACTTTAGTTTTTCATTTTTAACTTTTTCATTTGGAACAAGCTTTTCATTCTTAACTTGTTTCTCTCTTCCCAGCTCTCCCCTTTTGAACCATGTAGTTTTTTTTTTTTTCTCTTTTTCCGAAATAAATTAATCATAAAAACTAATCAGTAAGTATAATTATATTCATATAATTATTATTAAAGGTAAATTCCAGCGCATTGGCTTCTCAAACATATAATAGCAATTGAGTTACATTTTCACACAACTTGACTGAGAGTTGACAGTGAACTTCACCCAAAATAGATTCATGACGAGTGAAACTTTTTATTTACTATTAGAAATTATTTTATTATCGCAGGCAATTAGCATATGTTAAAACCATTTCCAAGCACATTAGTTCAAAGGGATCAAAGGGGCACAGCAGAAACATCTATAAAGGGCCAAAACCATATCCAAACATTAAGCGCGAGATGCTTAAATGCTTGCTTATATTAATAGGTGACTTAGGTTTTAGCATCTAGAAGAGGGAACGTCCTCAATGGGACCGGAAAGTACAATGCTTCCTAGGAATTCCAAAAGAATAAGCAACTTCAACTGCCAAACAAGCCTAGGAATCTCAAACTACAATGCGATTTCAACAGGGAATTGTCCCCTGCCTCAACTGCTCAAGTTGGTCCACCATAAATAAACAGAAAGAAGTAAATTCCAGCAGTCTTTTGCAGACATCATGACATCCAGCGAGTTGATGGAATCAAATGAAGAAATAAACAAGAATATCATGTGCAGAGGAGAATCAGAAGCAAGCCAAAGAATTCCCCTGGAGGCCAAAATTGCAGAACTGGCAAGAATAAAGGATGAGCTCAACAGTGCTAAAGAGAGTGCCATGCAGTCATATCTTGATTCTAAGCCTCTCATTGATGAGCTAGAGAAGCAGAAATCCAACCTCACTGATGCCAAAAATAGATCCAATGCATCAAATACAATCATCTCAGAGTTAGAATCTCAACTGGAGACTATCAACAAAAGCATCAAATCCAAAAGGGAGGACCAACTCAAGGTGGAGAAAAGGATTGATGATATGAATCATGTTTTGGATCACATGCATAATGACATGGAAGGTCTCAAGCAGGAGACAATAAAAGAAAGGAAAGCACGGTGGAAACTTCGACAAACCCAGCAACTAAGGAAGCAGACACTTAAAACATTGCAACTTACACTTCAAGCTGTCCTAATTGAATCAGATGCATTCAAAAAATCTGCTGATAAGGCTCTTTATCAGATGGGCCTTTCAGAAACGCACACTACCACAGTCCAACTCACTCATGAAGAGTATCGTGCCTTGAGAAGAAGAGCTGAAGGAAAATTTTCACAGGCTAATCAGCATATTTCTCTCTCCACTGAGCAGAAACTTGCAGCTGAGGCTACACAGGAGTTAGCATTATCAAGATTGAACAAGTTTTACACCAGCAGATCATGGAGAATGAACAGGAGAAATACACCAGAGCAATGCCACACAAAGAGGGATGCAGAAAAGCAAGAATCAAGTGCAAGAGGAGTGCCAGTCAGCACTAGCTATGCGAAAGTATTAACTAAATCTGAAGAGGCAAAACCACATGAGTCAAGAAGTAATACTGAGAAAATGAAGAATAATCCATCAGTTTTGCAACAAACGAAAAAATGTCTTGGAAAGAAGATAAAAAAACTGTTTGGATGATCTCATATGAATAAACAGGTAGTCAGCAACATATTTTGTTTAAATATTAACAAAACTGGGAAGATCTTGAACTAAGTCAGTTGATGTTGAACTTTGCCAATTTGTTCTGTCTTGAAAATTTACTGTCTGAGACACCTGTAATTAAGACAAATTTCATCAGAGGACAAGCAAGTAAAGAGTTCTCATTCTGATATATGTATCAATAACAAAAAGTGGAAAAAAGCAGAAAGTTTACAAGATAAATGGACCAATTAAGCCAGCAAAATTACAAGCAGATGCATTATACCTGATGCTTTAATAGACCATTTAAGCCAGCAAAAAAATCAGAAATTCCTAACTGTGCAATCTGACATGCTCCTAGAGATACTCAAGCCAATACAGCAGCATGTACTGCATCTCCCGAACCTCTATTTGAACATTCTAGAATAAGCTTTTTTCTCCTGATCACGCCTATCAGCAATCTGTAATGGAAATGGACATCATATGTCATTAAATTTAAATTGAGTGCAAAAGAATGCACTGAATGGCATGTAAAATTGAAGAGGAGAACAAGAGATAAAAATGACTGGCCTTCTTCCTGGTAGCAGCAAGCTCTTTCTTTATTCCTCCTGGAAGACAGAAAACATGGTCCAGGGTTAGCTTTCCAATAAACACCATAAAAGTGGTTCACTTTCTTAATTTCCTATTAAGAAAAGCAATTTTTTGTCATTCATGACCAAAAACAAGGAAATTAAATCAATTCAAGGTATTCAAATAACTATCTACCATCATTTGGCTCCAACTCCAATGCTTTTTTGAAGTTTTCGGCAGCAGCATCTAGGTCATTGAGTGCCATATATGCCTGAGATTACACAGACCAAAAGACAGTATTACAAAGATATAATAGAGGTCTATGATTCAATTGACAACACAAAGTCAAGGTAGGATATACACCATAAATATTTGGTGATAAAACGAATCGAAATATTCACATAGAGCACAGAATAAAGGGAAGACTTCAAGTCTAAAACCCACGGGTTCAGACAAGGCACATTACTAATCAAAACTAGTATGAACATAAGAGAACAAAAGGGAGCACTATAACAGAAATAAAATAAAAGAGTAGAACAGTTCATATATACATCACACAAGTTACAAGTCAATAATGTACATCTGGTTCGATGGAATGAGAATGGGAGTAGGAATGGAAATGCAATAGAACAGTCATGCAATAATTATATTTGGTATGCTCAAGAATGGAATGGGTATTCCATTCCATTTTTATGTTTGGCATAACAAAATATTATAAGAATGGAATGAAACAGTGCAATCAATTACAATAATATCCTTACAACAAAAATTAATAAAATATTTATTTAAAAGCAATAAAAAATGTACAAAGCTTTAATTCCTCAAGTTATATAACAATCATATACAAGTTACTAAGTGATATTGCAATGCCAACAAAATAATAATTATAACATATAAGTTAAATATTTAATTAATATTCTCTAGATATTCATTATACTAATTGTCAAAAATCTCCAAAATTTGTTAATAGTATGGCATTGTTTCAATTTTCAAGTATGCTAACCTTCTTTTTATAATTTTGACTCTTCTTATATATCAATAAATACTAATTCATTAATTTTTATTTTATATTAAATAATTTTGTATAATAAATAATATTTATTTTATGAATAATATAAAATATCTTATTTTAAATTTTATTATTAAAAATATAATTATCTAAATATTTTTATAATGAAAATGTTAAGAAGCTAACATTATTTTATTTTTTATTAATATAAGGATAATTTTGAAATATATGAAAAAGGTAAGCGACAATAGTGTAAAAAAGTCAATCCATAAATGATAGAATAACCCATTTAATTGTTTTTGTGATAAAATGGAGATTCCATCATTTGATGGAATGGGCATTCCCATTCCATCGTGCTTACTAAACAAACTTTTTATCCATTTCCATTCCATCCAACCAAACGTAATATAAGCATCAAGCAGTTTCATCAATATCATCATACTTTTGTCATGGGAAGATGTCAACCTGGCCTTTGCGGAACAGAGCTTTCACGTTATCTCCATCATGCATCGCAAAATCAGAATCCAACAATGCTCCCTTAAGGTCGCCTAATTTCAATTTACATGCCTAAAATTTTAACCAAAATGTGACAACAAAACAGAAATAAATAACTGAAGATAATAAGAAAACTTCAGAATTAGCATAAATTGACAAGAAAGAACTGTAAAGCTTCTGCCTAGGTTACATCCATAATTATCACTTCTCTTTGCAACATGCTTAAATAGCTAAAAGAGTATGTTTTCGTGAAGAATGCATGCATGCGCCAAACACAATTATTAGAAGAAAAAGCAGCTATAAGCCAAGACAGCATGGACATCCATATTTGTGTTATGATAAGCAACATTAATTTGCGATTTTTTTTGTCTTTATGAAAAAGAACATAGGCATCCAATGATGTCTTTCTATCTGCATGTCACATGAGTCTTTACTACACACTCAAGCAGTTAGTGAAATTCAGCCTCTATCACTTCTTACTTTACAACATAACTTGGAAACAATTTCTGAAATTTAATATAAGTATATCAATAATGTGAGATCTTGATAATGTGTATTGATGGTCAAAGTATGCTCTAGATATATAAATAATGGCATGATACTTACAGAACTGTTGGTAAAAATTTGAGATTTTGTCTTCCTTAAAGTAGTACTCTTCTCTGAAGTTGATAAAAAACAATTATAAGGAACATAAAATCAAAATACACAGGTCGGCATAATAAGAACAACAAGCTATTAAGTTGACCTTCATCGATGTCATCTTTCTCCCAACAAACATCCAAATAGCGCAGTGCTTTACGGTACTTTCGAAGAGCCATCTTGTAATCTTGCTTCTGTATGTTAGAAATAAAATGGCAACATTTGGTGGTTAGAAGAAAGAAAACTATTGAATCTTCTCATTCCTCCCCAAATGGGAGAAAAATACCGTCATGTGGACAAATGGAGGGAAATATTTGCAAAATGCTGAAGAATGTCATATAAAAAAATTGCCCCCTTAAAAAATACCAAAAAAGAATCATTTTTCTGACCATTTACCTTATACTGTTCATTTCCAAGGCTTTTGATAGAGTCTACAGCCTTCATCCACCAAGAAATTTCATCTGGTTTAATATCCAGGTCAGCTGGCCAATCAGGATAACTATCACCATCATTAAAAAGGTTACTGATTCCATCATCAGCCCCTTCAGGTATCTCTCCACAATCAACAACAATAACATCTTGGGTGGGAAAATCACCTTCCCCCGTAGTAACATGTTCAATAGAACGAACGACACCCATCCCTTTGATTACCTTCCCAAACACTACATGCTTCCCATCTAAATGAGGGGTACGAGTAGTAGTAATGAAAAACTGAGATCCATTAGTGTTGGGACCGGCATTAGCCATGGACAGCATTCCTTTTCTTTCATGTTTTAACTCAAAGTTTTCGTCTTCAAATTTCAAGCCATAGATGGACTCTCCTCCAGTGCCATCCCCAGCTGAGATATCCCCACCTTGTATCATGAAACCTTTGATAACACGATGAAAACGGACCCCCTAAGATCATGTAAAAAAACGAAACTTTAATTACAAAACTGTTAGAAAGTATAAAAAATTCTAGAAATCCCAGTGAAAACTATAAACAAGGATAATATGATCAGGAAAGGGTCGCAAGTAATATTGCTTCACGAAACTTTGTTTTTCAGGTTCTACTAAACCAAATCATTTGCGACCCAGAAAAGCTCATTTTAACCTCAAAAGCGCAATCAAGCAATTGCATAAAAACTTTTAAGAAAATAAAAACTAGCAATGCATGTTCAGAGCCCGAATGCCAAATGAGAACAAAGACACCAAAATGAAGGAAAGAGAGACCTTGTAGTGAAGAGGAACACCCGTATTAGGACCAATGCCCTTCTCACCAGTACACAAAGCCCTAAAGTTTTCGGCTGTTTTGGGCACTACATGCTTGTAGAGTTCGACCACAATCCTACCCTCCAACTCACCACCAATGCTTATGTCCAGGAAGCACCTTGGGTTCGCCATTTTTGTTCACTTCTCTCTCAGCAGCTCACCAACAGAGTCACAGGAAGAAGATCAAAGGAAGAGACAGAGATGAGGACAAATGAAGCAAACCCTAATCCCGCTTTTAAATTTGAACTCCTTTCCTTATGCTTGCCGCGACAGAAGTTCTACGGTTCGGTTAGCCACGCATCCTAATCCTAATCCCGCCTTCCAGAAGTTTTTTCCTCCCTTTTTTGTCTTTATTTAAAAAAAACAAAACACAGTTGTCTTCACTTCTGATATTTTAATTAAAAAATTACTAAATTGTATGTCGGTTATTGTAAATATAAAAAAAAAATTCAAAATTGTAGTTGTAATATAGTATAAAACTAATAAACAATTAAGTCATTCACTTCATTAAAAAACTTGGATATTAGAATAAATGTTTTTAAAATGTTGTCACTTATGCAAATTTTTTAACTTTTTATGATTGCACTTTTAGTGCGTCTATTTTTAAAATAGTTACAATTTTATCATCTTGTGTTTCAATTAAGCAATTAAGTTTGTCTATTTTTAAAATCATGTAAATTTAATCTAATTTTTAAATGAACATTTATCAATTTGACTTAATATATGAAAAGTTACTATAGATTGTGGTTAAAAAAAATTAGCATGTGATATATATACCAAATTATTATTAAATTAAAATAAAAGTGAACATATTTTATTTATGTGACATGTCATGTGACAATTTTTTTATTTTTACCAATTCTTTTATAACGCATTGCTGTCTTTAGTTAAATGAGTCAAGATTTATTTTAGAATAGATGGATGAAAAGTGAAATTAAGGCTAATAAGCATTAATTAATCTGAATTCTTAGTAATTGCTTTGTTGCAAGGCTGACAAATTGACTGCTACCAACTTCCAAAACGGTAAAGAAACAAAATTCCAGTAACTTAGAAAAGAGTAAATGCTGCTTTATATTTGATGAACATAAAATGCTCTTCTGCATTGCAGTTTGCAAAATACTAGACATGAGATCATGTTACCACGGAAATTGTCAACAACAAACAGATAGAACCCTGAAATGTTATTTGAGACACAAGTTTGCTTCAGCGAGGCACAAATCTGCAAATTGCCTTACAAACTAAAGTACGTATTACAAAAGAAGCAAGCGGGTTTCTAGTTCACAGCCCTACAGTTTTTCCTTACTTCCCCTTCTGTTCCTGTAAGCACACCTATGCGGCCCATCTTCTCCATAGATGCTGAGAAGTCCTTGAAGAACAGATAAGGATTCTTGCTGTAGCTAATGACAAATGAAGCAGTGTTGTTGTCACCCAGAAGAGCCTGATCGGATTGAAGCAAGCCTGAGTTGTTGACAAGGTTTCTGTAATACATGTTGTCGAATCGGTTGGTGGTGACAGCATCCAAGGGAGCCAAGTTGCTGTCTGAATCATCTTGATTGGGGCATAGTTTCTGCAGATTCTGGAGTAGTGAGGCTTCGAGTGCTGGATCAGATGTACCAGAGCCATCAAAATTGAAGAGCCTTGACTTGAATGTGAAGCATTGAGCAAAGCCAAATGTGTGCGCACCTGGGTTGAACAAATGGGCATGAGATTAGATTCGTGCTGTAGTTAGTGCACTTGGTCCAACAGCCGGCAAGTAGCTAGCAAATTAATGCCTCATGAATCAGCCAGATATCTCACTGGTTTTTTAGAAATTTATTTCTTCAATGGTGCTACTTACACAATAAAACTGACTCACAATGATTTCACTCTCTAAGGAATCATCTATGAAGTTTGTCTCATGTAAGTAGCTTTTTTATTTTTTCCAAAAGTAGAAACATGTGAATTAGTTTCCCTTTATTCAAATGTATGTAGAAATAGTAATAGTCAATGACTTTCTCAACACCAGGCAAAAGAAGTAAGCAAACCTGAGAGCACGGCTACATCCTTGATCTCAAGACCCTTGGAAGTGAACTTTGCAGTAATGTTTGCTAGTGGCTCAAATGGTGATGGCAGCTGATTGGCCTCACTCTCGCTTGCTGTTGTTCCATCTCTCCGACCTAAAGGTACAGCCCAAAATGGGCCTCCACTCTGAGAATATTAGAGATAACCATTAATATCATCGTATCATATATGTATCATATACTCAATAATCTTAATGGATTTATAACAAGTCAGAAGAGTTTCTCACAAGATAAACAGCCTCTCTTGCTGCTAGAGTTACTATATCAGCACATGACACCATGGACGGACAAGCTTTCTCTAAAGCAGACTTTATGGTGTCAATGACCTCAAATCCTCTGACTGAGTTTCTATTAGGCAGTGCATTTTTCTCCCCTGTAAATGTGCTTGTATCGTCAAGTAACACAGATCCATCACATCCCTGTAACCCCCCCCCCCCCCCCCCCCCCCCCCCAAAAAAAAAAAAAAACAAAAAATTTAGTCTGAACAGAATCGTTTCAGTAACACTGAAATGTCACCTTTTAGATCAATTATGGTAGGAACTTATCCACATGGCATAAAGGAAGTTTCACAGAGGTAAAAACGGTGTAAAGTCAGGAAAGGATGCTCTATGTTAGCTATTTCTTTAAAAAGGTTAATCACATACGGCTACAAGGACTGCAATATATGAAATTGAATCCGTGAATGATGAAACTGATAAACTCAAATAAGGACCAAATCGATAAACCACCGTCCATCAGGGAGATCAAAATAGTAGTTTAGTCTAATTAATAAGAAACAGTGGAAAAATCAGAACAAGCACCTATTCCAGCTGCATGATGCAAGGCAGTGGCCCCTAAGTCACTAGGTATAGCAGGATTAGCACCACACTCAATAAGATATTTAGCTGTATCAATGTGTCCCTGCCGAGCAGCATGAATAAGAGCAGTCTCTCCTGAAAGCCAATAACAAGCTCAAAAAAGCTAGCAACTGGGTGACAAAGAAACTAAAAGATAATAATAAGCAGGTGAATTGGACTTAATATATTTTTGAACTCATACATATTGCATATAAGTATCAAACCATACCATCTTCGTCTTTTGAATCCACATCGAGCTTCAATTCCTCTAACAAGTATTTACAAACATTTGTCTTCCCTTCTCGCGCCGCAAAGTGTAGTGCTCCTCGTTTATTTGCATCCTTAATTGCTGCCACAGTTGTTGCTAAATCCTTTCCCTCATCAAGCTGCCGCGCCAAGTCTATCCAAACAAATCATCCCAAATAAAATGAATATATATATATATATATATATAGAGAGAGAGAGAGAGAGAGAGAGAAAGGCAAAAACAATAAGAATAATTAAGCAAATAAAACCATAAAAAGATCTGCTTACTTTTTAAGAGATCAAGATTCCCAGTACGAGCTGCATTCAGAAATTGTTGAACTTTCTGCCTCACTGCATTGAGATTACGCCAAAAACTGAACTTTTAAAAAGTAGTAAATCACTTAACTATCTGAGGATGAAAAGCAACAACGCCAGTCATAGAGAATCTTCTTCGTCAATAAATCCAAAATTGCATAAATGTAATATAAGAGAAAGAAAAAAAGACATGAGACCTGCAAGAGCGTCAGAAGCATCAGGGGCCATAAGGAGGAAATTTATTCTTAAAACCCGGGTCTCTATACAGTGCTTGGTTTTGAGGTTCAGAGCAGACGGGATTGAAAATATGAGAGCAAGTAGGAATCGTTTGTTGCCCTACGTTAAACGATGCAAACCATCTAATTGGACTTTTGTCTTCGAGTTTATGACCAAGGTCTTTCTTACTACTCAGGTTTTGTGCGGGCAGGCAGCTCAAAGTGGGAGACAGACTCGTTTCAAGGTTTACATGCCTCAAAGAAAAACCTCGTAGGATAGTTCTTCCCTACCTAGACTAAAAGTCAGGGTATGTATACCCTGAATAATCAACCAACCAATAAGTTAATGTACATAAACCCAAGCTCACATGTCTACCATCCACAGCTTACATGTCTACCATCCACAGCTTAGTAGATTTAGGATGCGATTGGGAGAGCTTATCTACAACTTATATTTATGTTTATCTTATAATATAAGCACTTTAGATAAAAATTTAAATGTTTGTTTAAATTTATGAAAATAACTTATGACCCTTCAATAAGCTCATTTGAGCTTATTTCAATAAGCTTCACAAAGAAGCTTATCAAAAAGAGCTTATTGAAGCTTATAGGCATAAGTACTTAATTAAACTGTTTTCCAAACGTATCCTTATACTTAAATTTATTTGAATAATTTATTTTACCTTTTGTTGTGAGTATTTTCTGGTACTGCATAAAATAGGTTAACAAAGTTCCAGCAGCAGAATGAGAAAAAAGTTAAGATCACCAGATCACTAGATCACTAGTTACAAGAGCACAAGATAAGACAAAAGCCCCAGCTCACTAAGCAACGAACCCCGACTCGCATAGCCAACAGTTCACCTTGCACAAGCTTGCATTGCCAAAAGCGAGTTTACAAGCTCGATCTTGCTGACATAAGGCCAGCAACGACCATAGACCAAGAGTTCTAACTTGCGAGAAGTAACATATCGCTCAGCTAAGGACTTATCGAGGGTAAAACCTAAAGCAAGCATTCTCTCAAACCTAGATTCGTGGGATCAGTTTACAAAAAGCAGTTAACACAAGCTCACCTATAGAAAGTAATTTACAAAAGTAGGCCAACAATCTGCAAAAGCCGATTTGCAGAAGATATACTTGTTACATACATTTATTACTTGATGTAACAGAAATGCAATTTGTATAATTATATTTGTAACCTCCCAACCTCTGTTAATAAGAGGAGGGAGACCACTATAAGGTATTTTAAAAGTGGAAATATATACTGAAACTTTGTAAAAATTTTACCAGGGCAATAAAATAATACTCTAGACATAGGGACTGGTGCTGCTCGATTTTAATCGAATCATGTTAAAAATTCTTCTGCATTCTTGTTGTTCTTCCCCTCCCTCTCTTTATTTTTTATTTGCACAACCAGATTGCAATTTAAGTCCTTAAGAACTCTTTAGGTTGACTGGATTTGGACCAAACCAAATTCCATCGTCAACACCTTTAATGATTAATTTTTAAAAATTTTGAATCTCTCTTAAAATTTCTAAGTGACATGCAAAAGATTAATCTAACTCAAACAGAAAGAAGGAGAAGATCTGTACAAATCTTGTAAAACTGAAAATTAGTTTAATGCATTAAGTTTGTCATAGAAATTGTGCTTATAATTTTATTGTATATTTAAAAAATTATTGTGGAGATTGACTGCTGCTTTTTCGGTAGTTTATTGATTCTTAAGTATGACTATTGTTGTTGTATTATTTATCAATAAATCCATGTTCAATCGCGGTGAAACAGGACAAGAAAAGTACCAAAAACATGGCCTGGCTTATGTTAGATAATTTGACCCCAAAAAGATAATTTTCAAAGGATTGGCAGAAGCAATCAAAGGGTGAGAAGAAAAAGAAAAAAAATAGGCCTCAAGTGGCAGTTGGGTTTTACATGTATTAATAATATTATAGTAATAATTAAAATATAATGTTACATGTTGAATTTTAAGTATTAAATATTAAATATGTATAATATTTTAATTAATAAAAATATTTGTACTAAAATATTATATATATAATAATTGAATATTAAATATTTAGTTTAAATTAGATTTTCAATCAACTAAGAATATTTTATATTATCAATTAATAGAAATATTCTACATCCTAGAAAGCATGATTGTAGAAGAAAATTTAAAACATAAATAAATAGATATACCAATTTTAATTTATAATTTATAATCTAAATTTATATTATAAATTATTATCAAATAAAATTAATTAAAATCATACATACGGTGGGGGTATAAATTAGTATTATAATAATGGTAGCACTTATTTTTATCCAAATTTTATTATGCAGCAAATATTTTCCACTCGTCATCAATGGAATAGTAAGAAATTTTTAATATTAATTTGGTTAAATATACATCTTCCTCTGGTATTACCTTTTTTTTTTTATTTGTTATGTTTATTAAAAAAGACGAAGAAGAAGGTTGCACTGTTCTTCATGCATTGCTTAAATTCATCATTAAATTATTGCAGAATTTGGAATTACAGGAAAAATTATGATTACAAATATACATGTTATGTCATTAAACCTCTCTCCTAACAATTTAGTTTAATTGTTCATTTTTGCATCATGGAAATCAAAGGCTTCTCATTTTGCTACAAAGTCAAGCTATAGGTATTCAAATTTTTAATCTGGATTTGTTAGAATTCTTTAACCTTTAATAATGTAAGTTCGGGAAAAAAAAATTAAAGCTATTTATTATAAACTAGACGGTAGCCTGCGGTTATCATCGTTTCCATTTTCAATTTTCTCAATGGAAATCTATGAAGTATGCCATACTGTGAAAACAAAAATTTTATTTGCAATCATTATACAAAATTTACCAATTGTCAAGATAATAATGTTTATTTAAACACATCATAATAAAATAGCAACTAAGATAATATAAATTAGGGAAAAATACAAAATCTTTAACTTTGGGGTGGTTGGATTTTACCCCTACCAATTCTAAAAGCTCAGAAATCAAATTTTTAAACTATACAAAACTTGAAATTAACACTCATTATTTACTTAATTAATCATTTTATTAAATTAAATAATCTTTTCATACTTTTTAAGTGAGAATCAAAATATTATTATATATTAGTTTATTATGTTATTTTTTTATATATAATTTTTTAACTCATTTTCAAGTATTTAATTTAAATTCTATATACCAAATTTAATTTCTATTAATTATATAACATAAAAATTATATGTGAAAAATTAATGTGATAAATCAACATATAATAACATTTGTGATTCTTGTTTAAAAAGTTTATGAAAAAAATCATGTAATTTAATAAAATAATTAATTAAGTGGATGATGAGTATTAATTCCAAGTTGTGTCTAATTTAAGAGTTTGATTTTTAAGTTTTCAAAGTTAGTGAGGGTGAAATCTAAACACCTCAAAGCTGAAAGAGGTATTTTGCATTTTTCCTATAATTTATTATAAGGTAATTCGAAATGTCCATTTGTTTTTGTATCTAAGTTAAGTTTTGAAAGACTTCTTTGAACACAATATTAGTGGTGACATTATTGTTCTCTTTGTCTTCTCCATGAATGAGAATTTTCAACCCTTCCATGCTTGTAAGTCTTGATATTGCAACATATATAATTGACTATTATTAAATTCCAAGTTGGAGAAATACAATTCCACTTTTTTTAGTGATTGGTCTTGACTTTAATTTATTGACAATTGCATATGATATAGCAATTGGGAATTGCCTTCTTTAAGGCTTGAAAGGCCATTTCAATTGTAATGGACTTAGAATGACCATTTTTGGTATGAAGATTTTACTCCCAACTTTTGTCCCACTTAATACTCTAGCCTCAATGACATAATCCGCTAATTGAGTAACTTTTAGCCTTATACCATTGTGAAGAACAATTGTTGGTTAATATTTAGCATGATTGGTACTCCACCCTTTAGTTTGAATTTGTGATTTGGCAACTTTGAACATTAAAGATCATTTAATACCTCAAAAGTTAACAAATCAACTTCATACAATCTGTTTAAGCTTGTTGTGTAAACTGAATCCAAACTTAGGTTTTCTTTTTTTTTTTTTTTGCATCAATTTGGGATATCATGTAAGAGTTTACTTCTTCGATAGTGCTTAATTTTTGTGCAAGAATAGAAGAATCACCCATTGTTTCCTTATTGCATTGCTTATCTTAAAGATGCATATGTGGATTTAACACTTGCTTATACTAGATGCAAATAATTAATAGCATATCATTTGGTATCTCTATGTCAGTTTCTCCATTATTCGATTCTTCAACCTTGCCATCACCAATATTTAAAATCCATTTACAATTTTTTTTTGCATTTTTCCATTTCTAATGTGGTAGATAAAGAGGAGTCAAAACATGTATTCTTTGTCAATTTCAACACATAATATGAGTCCCATAAGGATGATGTTATGGACAATTTCTGGGACTAAGTGAAATGGGCCAGTGAAGGCCCAACAAACTAGACCAAGACAAAAGGGACGGCCCATTCTGGAATGAGGTCGCAAAAGCCAACTAGCATGTCGCCTAATGCAAGCTCGAAGCCCCCCTCTAGTTCAAGGTTGCAGCGATCTTTCCTCGGGGATAATTGGACATAGCTAATGTCTACTTAACAATCTGAAACATACTTCAACTAACAAATCAGCCTCTAAAAATTGACAATGATTTACCTCGCATTTATTACCTAACGCCTAATATTTATTGCCTGAAGCAACTACAATCATAGTTTTACAATGTTAAATTATAACTTGTAACCTTTCCTACTGTCACGACCCAACCTCAGGCACGTGACCGGCGTAGAAGATCACCTTCAGGAATCCCTTTCCTTCAGGAAATCCTCTACAAACCTTACTATGCAACCATGACAACACACCAATGCATAAACATTTCTTTAACCAATCAATATAATTTTATTATCTCTACCGAAAATT